>CAHIKZ030000516.1:770000-854093 GCA_903632075.3 Acanthosepion pharaonis | reverse complement strand
CTATTAGTATGGAAACAAAATCAGAGATCCTCCTTAAAAATGATTTTACCAAGATATATTCCCCTCTTAATTGATTTAAAAGAACTGTTCAGAAAGATAATTACAATTTAAAAAAAAAAAAAAGGACTACTGAAATTAGCACTTCTGCCCTTACTTCCCAGTAGGCATGGGGGCCCCACAGGATTGAGAGGTTCATGGGTAGTAAGCACTGAGAGGTTCATGGGTAGTAAGCACTGGCCCTGTGGATTATTACTGTTAGTGATTGACAGTATAACTTAGGTAGAAAAAAAGTAAAAAGTACAAAAAACAAAAAAAATGTTTCTTATTAGTTGATGACTGACAATGTAACATCAGTTTAAAAATAATTTTAAAAAAATGACGGATGACCATAAAACAGTGCTGAAAAAATAAAAGAGGCCATAATAGGGCCAAAAAAAAATGGCTTATAGTTGTAACTATTGATCTAGGCTCACAACAATTTTGAAGTATGTTGGAGGATGTTAATGAAGCCTTCAAAATGTCACTTTCATTGGACCACTATGAGCACTAAGATTTAGTAAAACTGAAGCAATTTCTTTTGCAGAGGGGCCCGGGGTGCTTAAAATTCATTAGGAACATTGAGACTTGTCTCTGGATGGTACCACTAAAACTGAGATGAGTAAAAGAGCCATTGTACTGGCCATCAGTATCCTTATGCAACTGATTATGGCCCTTTGTTTAGCTTCCTTGAATTGCCGAGGACAGGTCACAGTCAAGGAGAGTCTCATCTGCCTTAAAATGGATGTTCTTATAGAGAATGCTAACATGTTCCAAGGTCTTTCTCTAGAGAGGATACAAGCTATTCTTAAACCAACCCTTTGCAAGAAAAGTATTATATCATCTATTAGTAAGTGGAACCTTTCAGATGACTGGTTGAGAAAATTTGCTTTCTGGTAGGGTAAGTTTACCTCCCTGTGATCTTGGATATCAGAGTTGAAATGTCTCAATAATAAAAAGTATTGCTCAACCTGGCTATAGTGATAAGAGTTGTGCTCTAGGTCAGCAAAATGTCTTTTTCAATGAGAATGATTAACTCACCAGAATGTGTTAATTGTAGAACTGTTCTAGTTCCCCATGCCATGCCTTTTCTGGATATCTCAGTTATCTTTCTTTAACTAAACACTTCAACAATCTACCCCAGTAGATGAAATAAAGGGTTTAGTTTGAAATTCCAATCACCTGAAGGAGGCTGGAGTGTACAAAGGCCGAAGCATTGTGAATATGGCAACAAAGATGAGAACAACAGTTCAAACAATGTAAATAGTGTAAATTATTAGGATCATTTCTAAAATTTTATTATTTGAAGGAATTGTAATTGAATACAATTCTCAGAAAATTGTACATGCAGGTTTAGATAGAATTTTCAGATGGAGAATGTGATTTCTTAGTGATTGTAACATGGCATATTGAAAAACACGTGCTGTGTTGTCATGAAAGGAGCCATGAACAATCAGTGTTAGTGATAGGATTGTGGAAAAAAAAACACCTTATGACTTCTATTTTTAGTTATGTACCATATTTTTCACTAAGTGTTAATCTTTTTTTTGAAAAATAAAAAATAAAGATAAAAAAGGAAAACAATTATTCACATTATTCGAACTATTGTCCTCATCTTTGTTGCCATGTTTATCACAATGTTTTGGCTGTTGTACACTCTAGCCTTCTTCAGGTGGTTGGAATGTCGAACTGAACCCTGAAGAAGGTTGGAGCATACAACGGCTGAAATGTTGTGATAAACATGGTGACAAAGATGAGGACAATAGTCCAAATAATGTAAATAGTGTACATAATACCTCATCTCAGAAATATAGACAGATACAGAAAAAACAGTTGTACTAAATTCTGCTATTCTGTGAAGAGTTTTTTCTTAGTCAGGTTAGAGTGGCACAAGGCTAACTGAATGCGAGAAAATGAAAGTGGGAAGATTGTATTGCACCAATCTTCAGAGAAGTGACAGCCTGATATTCAGAATTGGAAATCATCATTCAAAGTGCTGACCAACTCCCCACACTGATGAGAGATAAACAAGCAAAATAAGGGTCAGTTAATTTGATTGCCAGTAAATTTAGAAATCTTTTCCATTTCCAAGAAGTATCCATTCGCCAAAATGATATAGGTAATTGATTAAAGGTGAAGATGCAAATGGTAGCAGGAGTAGTGCATAGAGAATAAGCCTTATCCATGAAACCTTATTGGAAAAAGAGATTATATATAAAAAAAATATATACAATAAAAACTAATGCCAATCAACAACAGAATGAACACTTTAAATAATTGGCAGTTGTCCAGTTGAGTTGTGGCATTGATTCAGAATGATCTCTCCAAAGAATAGGAAACCAAACAAAACCACAACTCTTGACTTCCAAAGACCAATATCACTTGTTCTTAGTCTTTTTTCTTTTTAATTTCTTTCTTGGTCAAGATGTTTTGATCAAAACAAAATGTCCAGGGTAAAATAAATCAAACAAAATTTATGAGTCAATGTATTTTTCAGATGAATAACTCCATTTTTTGTTTTTTTCACTATGTTTTGACCAGTGTATTGGTGTGATATCTGACAAATTTAGATTATTATTTTCTTTCTCTATTTGCTGGTCAAGAATTGGTCCAGTTCAGAATATTTTTTATTTATATAATTTTTGTCATCAGATGAATCCTTGACCAGTGATAATTTGAGTTTCGATTTGACTAATACTTATCTTTATGGCTAACATTAGAATTATAGATTCATTGCGATATTTATCCTACAGGATTTATATTTGACATTAAATATCCCCAAAAATGGTGGTATGTTATTAAGAAGAAAAGCCCGGGATGTGCGCTACAAATTAGAGATGTCCAAATGAAGTAAGTACAAATATTCAAATATCTAACAAATTCTTTGACTGAGGATGGAAAATGTAACATCGACACAGTGGAGTAGCAAATGAATAGCAAATGATGCCTTCCAAATGATAAGCAAAGTATGAGAAAACAAGAAAATTTCATTAGACGCAAAAAAGTGCTGAACTGGTATGTAATATCAGTCCTCCAGTATGACAGTGTATGCTATACAATTTCCTCACATGAAAAGATGACTTGAAGCAACAGAGATGTGGTTCTACAGAAGGATGCTGAGAATACCATGCACACAGCATGTGATTATCAAGGATATTTTAAGGAAAATGGAAACAGAAATGATGCAGTTAAAATCACAAAGAGATAGTTGAAATGTCTATGACACAATGACGAAAGCTGGAGTAGAAAATTTGATACAGGACATACTGAAGGCAAGCTAGAGAGAAGGAAACATTGAGTGACCTGCCTAACAAGTTTGTGTAAATAGACAGCTGAACAGGAATTGGAAAAAAAAAACATTGCTAAGAGCTCCAATGGATAGGAAATTGTGAAGAAATTGGTCCTTTTGTCAATTTTTAATGGTATTTCTGTTATAGACTCTATGTTGTTTGTCTGTTTATTCAACAAAACTATCATGGCAAAACATCATTAATTTTGACTTTGGCACATATTTTCCAACCAATAATCATAATCTTTGCCTTATGTAGGATCAAGACAAAAGAACAGATGCACATTGGACAACACAATCTTTAATATTGATAATGACATATCTGTAAATCCATTGGATTAACTTTAAGTTATGTTTTCAATCATTTTTTGAATTTCTCAGATGAAATATTTTCATGATTCTATGGAAGTTTCATTCTAATTGCTTTGAATACTGTTTGACTGCTAAGTCTGAAGTATACCAAATAATGGTACAAACTTTTTACCATTTTCACTATTACATATATTAAAACCAATTTTCTGTTATCTACTGTTTTTGATTTTTATCACAAATTGTCATGACAGCTCATTTTTATTTGATGACAGACAAGGTATCCATCATTTAGGTTTAATATTACTGTAATATGGAGTGAGGTGTGTTACAAGTAATAATTGTCTAATGCAGTGGTTCCCAAACTTTTTTTTCTGTTGGCTGTATTTTTAGAATGATAAAAGGTACATTTAAAAATAAAAAAAAAAACAGAGAGAGAATTAAAGGGAGATAACTGCGGATTTGAAGTCCGAATATTATCATTGTTAACTCTCTCCTCCAATTTGTTAACTCTATTTATTATATTCTTAATACTTCATATAATGCAAAAATATCAGTGATAAAATCAGTCAATAATTATCAATTTTTAAAAAAATACTTATTTTTGGCCTATGAATTTTTTGAAACCATTTCTCACTTACTATCCTCCTCTTCTGCATCTATGAGGTACACCATACCATTTGGAAACGACTGGTCTAATGTCTCTGCATGAATATTATCCTACCTGCTATATTACCATCATGTGGAAAAGCCTAGGAGATACTTTTGAGATCAAGAAGTGCAGTTTATAAGGTTATAGAGGAAAGACAATGGTTAAACTTAGGCAAGAAGAGTTTAAGATTGTAGTGATTGAGAAAGAACATCCTCTCAGGTGTCTGTTTCACAAAGCATTAGTTCTTGGAAAGAATCTGTCAGTGGAACTTCCTCCTTACTAATGAAATACAAAGGGAATGAGGATGATTCACCCATGTGTAAGTGGCATAGTGAGTCCCAGCTGTAAAAGTCAGGACTTGGTCAGGAAGCAAGGAATGGAGCTGAACAGATCAATTGCAATGGAAATAACAATAGAGTAGCAAGAGGCTTGTGATATTGAATATGTAAGAAAGGGGTTGTAGAGTGAAAATAATCCATCACCCACAAGGCCACATAGACACTTTTTAACTCTATCAAGACAGGCAAGTAAGGACTAGGCAGCACTAATCCAGATATGGTAGCAATATATCATTTTTGGTTGGATCTGGCTTTTGTAAAGATCCTTCATTTAGCTTTAATATTATTGCATTAGGGAGCAAAGCTATTTGCAAATAATAGTAGTGTAAAATATGTCTGGGTGAACATTAGCCTACCTGTTATCAGATTATATAAGAGCCCTCATAATTTACATTTTATATTGCTGGAGACAAACATCATTTGTAAGAAGACAGAAATATGGCTGGAAGCAAGAGGAACAGGCCAAGTTGTAAATTGTGAATTGGATGTGGAAAAATTAAGAACAAAAGTTTAAATATATTGGAAGTGCTTTAACAGATGAAGGAAACTGTAGCACCAAAATCTAGAGGTGCATTGCAATAGCTAAAGATGCCTTCTAAAATTAAGTATAGTATTAAAAAACAGGATAATTTAATTAGAAAGAAAGGAGGGTTGAACAACAATGTAATAACAATTGCCCTATATGGAACTGAATGCTGAAGCTTCTGCTCACAGATGAAGAAAAACTTGAGGCAAGGGAAATGTGGTTCTACAGAAGGATGCTGAGAATACTGAAGATGGAAAACTTGAGTAACAAAGGGGTTTTAAGGATAATGGAAACAAAACTAATGCTTATAGTTAGAATAAAAAAAAAGTTGAAATTTTTAGAAAATATAACAAAAAAGAGCTAGGAGAATTTATCACGGATAGGATGTATTGAAAGCAAGAGGCATGGGTGAAACAGCAAGAAACCTAGCTAGCAGAACAGAGAGTGGGAGAGATGGTGAAAAGACAGACCTTACTAAGAGTTACAAAAGATATCACATTGTGGAGAACCATGACTCTCTCTGGCACTTCTTATTACTGGTTCCCACAGTGTATTCACTTCTATGCTTGGTCTGCTTAGGAGATTTTTGTGGCCTAGCATATGTGCTGATTCCTTAAGTTTACGAATTTTCCAATGGTGTTTTTTGTCAGTGATCTCAATCTGATGCCACAGAGGGTGGTGATCTCCGTTTTCTCTCCATATGTGGTCAGCCACACCTGATTTTTCCACTTCCCCCTCATGTTATAGACAGATACTGAAGAAAAACAAGTTAAAATATTTATTGTATCAGTGATAAGCTTAGTTTTGATGACCAGATATCATTTAAACCTTACATAAACCTAAAGGATATATTGACCAATACAGAGTAATGAAAATACTTTGTATGTGGACTTCAGATAGTACAAGGAAGAATATATTAGCCAAAATATTTTGCTTTCAGCAAAAACATGAAGACAATAGGCTCAATAATTTAAGTAAATGATCATAAATCATTTCAGAATATTAGACAAAAAAATATGAGAGAATATCTTCTGTCTGAATTTCTTGGATGTAGAGTTATCATTATTTACACTATTTAAATCCTGTAGGAGGCATGGTGGAGTAATGGATAGTGGCTAGGATTGAAGAATCAGAGAGCCGAGTTCAAATTCCAGTCAAATCCACTATATTCACTTACATGCTAATATCCTTGGGAAAGGTGTGAATCATCTTCTTCTTCCGCTATCTATGGGTTAATAGCAGGACAGAGTGGGTTCTGTAGCCTTGGATGGCAACTGGTCTACTGCAGAAAGAAATGGCAACCTACTGTGGGAAAAATTCTGCCTCGTCAGTCATGTATTGAAAGATACGTGTTCGCCTAAGTGTGTATCACACTTGGCATATAACTGACTGATCCTTAATTTTGGGTGAATAGAATCATATACAGTATGTTGTAATTTTATTTTGAATCAGTTTCATTTTTGTTTTGTATTTTTTGCAATCATTTCAATCCAAGCAAGCCAATAATCTCACTCTGACACAAGGAGTCACTGAGAGTGAGTGAAAATGAGAAGACGTTACTGAGAAGACAGGACAATAAAAGATCAGGATTCAAGAGGACCGAAGATTTTGATCAATGTTGTATTTCTATTTTTGAGGATTGTTTGAGGCAGGGAAGCAAGAAATATAAAAAAATATAAAAAGATTTCACACAGCTCACAGATACTACACACTGACCTTAGGCAGAGAGCCAGGAAGTAATACTTTGATTCTATTCAGAGTGCACAGATATTTCAGATTTTGGCAGAAGTGTGGATCCTAAAAGAGGCATGGTGGAGTAATGGATAATGGCTCAGAGTGAGGAATTGCAGAGCTAAGTTTGAATTCTAGTCAAATCCATTACATTTGCTTACATGCTAATAACCTTGGGAAAGGTATGAATCTTATTCTTCCCCACTCAGCTATGGGTTAATAGCATGACAGAATTTTCTTTTTCTTGATCTAGAAGTTAGGATAAGTCAGTACAAGCATCATTACTTTGGTTGTACTTAAGTCAGCCTTGTGCTGAGTTGGAACAACCAAAGAGAAAGCTTGACCTACTTTATAGTTTTTGGAACATATGTGCAAGTGCCATGCATTGGAAACTGAGTTCAGTTGTCAGTGGAATGGGGAAACTAACATTTCCCAGTGTGAATGTAATTACCACATGTTTTATATCTTCGAGGAAAGAGTAGAAAGAGAATGAAACAGAAAATGATTGTCTTTTTATAGGCTTCAACAATGCCAACTAATGTCATTAGATGAAACCAAGTAGAGTAATCATATTTATGGTTCTTTTACTCTTAGCATAAATGAGAAAATATCTTTCTTTTTTTTTTTTTTACTACTCATTATTATTATTCATTTATTTCATTTTCTGACAATATCCCTAGATATGGACAGTGGAATAAGAATAGTCTATTGAATAGATTAAGTGTTCAGTTCAGAATACCATGTAGGTTACCCAGATTGATATACACCTGAGGAAGGCACAAGAGCCGTGATAACAACAACAAAGATGAGGATAATAGTCTGAATATAAACAGTTTAAATAATGAAATAATATATTAATCAAAACATTTAAAATCAACAAAGACAAAAACAAACATCGAAAACTTGTTGTATTCTGTTGACACTCCCACATCTTTTAAAACAACCAAAAGAAAAAAGCTTAACCAGTGATCATCCTAAAACTGACCCAGGAAATAAAAAAACCCACAAAGCAATGAAAAGCATCATTCCACGACCAGATAACTAGGATCAAAGTGTAGTATCTGTTTCATCGGACAACAGTCAGCTAACAGTCTCAGCCATTAGCAGCAGTTCTAGCTAGCCAGCCAAGCCTCATTGTCTCCAGCTCACCACTGGTCACTGCTCAAGCCATCTCCAGTAGGCCTCCAGCTCCAGACATCCATGCCAGTAGCAACAATATGCAATAAACTGTCTTTTTCAGGACAACACACCTCTCCGATTACAAAACTGTCCTTTTCAAGACAATGCTCTCCTCACTTACTACATGAGCATGCAGAGATATTTTTGTCTAGTGCACTGTAACTTTATTTTTGATGATGCATTTTTTTACAAAAATAAACTTGGCAATATATTTTATTACTCAAGTCTTTGTTTTATTTGTTGTTGTCTTCCATCATTCAATATTTGTTTGTGGGCCAATATGCCACCCACAATAAATTATATTAAGTAACCTTTAATTGCCACAAAAAAAAAAAAAAATATCTTGGAATAAGTAATACCAAAAGGGTTAAATTCAACTATCTCTAACAGCTGCGGTCGAACCTTGCATTTTTTGGATAAAGTAAAGTCAAGGCAATGCTTTATTGGTTATTTTGAAATTTCATTTCATTGAAAGAGTGACTCTTCAATTGTAAATCCCAAGATGGAAAGAATGTGACATGATTGATTGATGCCCTTTACCAATATTCCAACTCTTGGGACAATGAAGAATGGGTGACAGGAATTATGGGATCTTATTTGAGAACTTATTGTTAGAAGTGGCAATTTATTTTATAGATTTTCCATTTATCAAACACAAAAACAAGTAGAAACAAATATTTGAGTCAGTTGAGAAAGTTTTAATTAAAAGAGGAACCTAAAAGGAAACATATGTTCTATAAGAAAAAGACATTTGAAATTATTGTGTTGCAACGAGGAAAGAGGACTTGAAGACTTTAACACTCACAGGACATACTGAAAGAAAGTGTTTGTGAGAATAGATGGGGAAACGGTTATTGATTTGCTTTATATTGTTCATCAGTACTTTCAGGGATTAAAGTCAGAACTTGTTTTGTATTGGAAGAATAATTCTTTTATTTTTATTTTTTGCAACTGAATATTGCATTGACTATTATTTGGACATAACCAGATTCTTTCAGGTACATTTAACCTATAATTTAACACATGACTAGAAAAAGAAGAGATAGTGAAACAGGGACCAAGATGGATGGTAAAGAGTAAAAAGTTACTTAGAGTAACAAAACATGGAAATAAATATTGCATTAACTATTTTTTAAAACAAGAGAAAAGGTAATTAAATATTTATTGAAAACTAATTATAGATTTATTTAATCATTTCACCCCAAGCAAGGCAGTAATGTACCAGCATGCAAGGAGTTACGGGCAATGAAAATGAAAGAGAAAAACTGAAAATAGGGAGGCTTGAGGAAAGGCCAAAAAAATGAACAGGGTTCACGAAGACAGAAGATGGCGATTGATGTTAAATTAAAAGTTTTGAAGATTGTAGTTATCAGGAAAGCAAGTAAATGGAAGTGAGTTCCACAGGCAGGAAGTGTGAGAAAAGAAACTGTTAGAGTAGAAGTGGTGGTTGCATTTAGTTATTTCAACAGTAACACAGTGGGACCTAGTTGCCAATCTAGTAACATGTTTGAATTCATATAGTTGGGGCACCAGGGAATAAAGCTTCTGAGATTTGGAATTATATAAATAAAGAATATACAGGGTGCAGCAGAAATACTTCCCATATTAGCTAGATGAAGTAACCATTGCTACTAATGTCTTACCATAATGTGAGATGCATTTCAGCTACACCCCGTATAAAAAAAAGAAAACAATCAAAAGTAAAACAAGATACTCCTCCAACATTCAGAACATTTTATTAATAATTAACTGAAATGAAATATATATATAATGTTATGGGACCTACCTTTATGGACAAAATGTACTTGTCCTATTACTATATATATGGGGAGATTATGCCTCTCAAGAGAGCTGTCTACAGTTGACGAATTGACTATTGTACTTTGCCGTCAGTCAGATGTGCAACACTTTATATTCATTCTTTTTGTTAATAATATGTTTTCAGTAAATTGCTGAGTTCAAGTTTTCTTTTGGACCTATTCTGGGTCCACAACAATATATATATACACACACTGAATGTAACAGCAAAATTTTCACAATCTTGAAACAGCAACATTGTCCAATTGTTAGATTAAGCTTTAAGCCATTATACCTTAGAAATGATTAAAGATATCTTACTGGACTTTTCCAAGGTTTTTATAATACTACTTGATTCTATATTGAGCAATAACAATGTATAATTACTCTCCAAGATTAACAGAAGAATTGTGGTGAAATTGATCATCAACAAAAATGACATGTTCATCATTAATTAATCATGAACCGTTCTAAACTTTGTATGTTTGACTTAATTTCAGGTGAAAATAAAGACAAAAATTGTCCAACATTTGGATATTTTTATTAAGCTGGTCCTTGATCTAAGCTTTTGACTTACATGAGCCATCTTCGTAATGGTTATGCAGACATTTATACAAAGATATTCACCATCAAAGATGATATTCTTTTGACATAGAAGATTGCTATGTGATGATAACAATCGCAAAAAAGACACAGGTTGTAAGTACATGATGCAGTTGTATGACGTGAAAGATTGAAATATTAACAACAGAACCATAAATCTAGATGCAATGTAATGTGTTGTGACTAGTTTGAAATGTAATTTTGATGAGTGTGGGTTGCTTTGTTTTAATGGAAAATTAATGTATATTAAAACAAAGTAACCCACAACAATACATGTTTAAATAATGAACTGCTACCCCAATACTCTCTCGCTCGCTCGCTCTCTCTTTATATTTCAGGATCATTTTCAACTTATTCAAGATGATCTTTGCCCTCTCTAATCTTCTAACTTTCTGTTCTGGAATAACAAGTTTCCTCACAGTTTCATTTTCAGGTCTTTTTCACTCCTTTTTGGACTGTTATAGCTGAAACTCCTCTATCCCCTCCCAAATATCTTATGAATTGATCTCTTTAGCTCTAAGTTAAAATGATGATCCCTCTTCCTGTTGTGACCTCTTGATCAAGTTTTCCTCTCTACTGTTCTTTCTTTTTTAAACTTATTCATCATGCTCTAAATGGTTCTTGAATGGATTTGAAGATGGAAGCTAGAGTATGAATGTTAGTACTATTAATGAAGGTCTGAATGGTCTTTTTCCTCTCACCATTGCACATTTGGAAAGACATAGTAGGCTGACACAAAACGATTTTAACCTGTTCTCCTTCTAGCTGAATAACTTCAAGGGTTTTTCAGTGATTCTTATGATAAATGGTGTGATGTTGCCTAAACATCTTATCTAAAAACCTGGAAAAAAGAAACTCAGTTTAGAGTTTTTTTAGATATTAAATATTTTGTGGAATGGATAATTATGCTGTTACATGATTTGGACAATTTTGTTGTTACACCCCATATATATATATATATATATA
The DNA here is from genome assembly GCA_903632075.3 of Acanthosepion pharaonis. Classification (NCBI taxonomy): domain Eukaryota; kingdom Metazoa; phylum Mollusca; class Cephalopoda; order Sepiida; family Sepiidae; genus Acanthosepion; species Acanthosepion pharaonis. Next base: position 842,667 of record CAHIKZ030000516.1, on the reverse strand, counting down.
TATATATATATATATATATATATTTTATTTTTACAGGATGGTAGAAATAATGATACTCTAGCATAGTACCTGTCAAAATGATAGTTTCATTGACATGGGCTCATTTTAATGTCTGTGCAATCTGTGGAAAGTGCTAAGTAGAATATATTTGATGGAATGCTGAAAAATTCTAAGTTTGACTCAGAAGGGATTGTTGTATAGTGAAATGAACTTGTCTCTCCCCAGTGTTTTAATGGTGAGTCATCTTCTTCTTCTACATCTGCTATGTCCCTTCAGGATGTTGATGATTACGGCTCCCCACAACTTCCTGTCCTTTATAAATCTTAGTAAATTTTGCCTTTTCACGATCTCTCCTAAATTCTGTTCAATCACCCATTTACACAAGCTCGATAGATAGCTTATGCATTGTTTCATCTGTCCCTCTTGCCTTCAATCTGACCTGTGAGTATCAAATTTTCCAAGCTCTCTTTCCTCATTATGTGTCCTAGAAATTTCAACTGTCTCTTTCTGATGTTAAGTATAAGTGTCCTTTTTTGGCTACATTTTCTCTAAAACTTTATCATTGCTCACTTGTTTGGTCCATTGCATTCTCAGCATCCTTCTGTAGAACCATATTTCTGTTACCCCTCTTACTATGTAAATAATACATTTCAATGTATACATTCACTGCAACACATTAACTTCATAATGGATGCTAATGAGAGCAACACTTATATTCCAATAATTATTAGTCTTTTCTCTGAAGAATTTCTTTATTAAAGAATTACTTAATTTAAAAAATTACTTAAGATTTACTGAAGAATTACTATTACTTTCTGAAAGAAAAAGGACATTTTGCTTAATTCTAAAGTCATTTTACTACTTTTCTCGTTTTATACTTGCATATTAATTTTATTTCATTATATTTTTATGAGGGCCCAAATACTTTTAATAAATTCTATCATTAATTTTTTTCCTTTCATTACTTGAAAGAAATTTAATAATATTGACATGAAACTATTTAAAAGATTTAAAAATTTAACAAATGCAAAATAAATATTCTCCTGTCAATACCTGGAATTTATTAAATAGTACTTAAGCAAGGTTCCCCAGAATATATCGTTGAAATAAATCAAGTTGTAAAGAATGGAATATATGAACAAAGTGGAATAATGTTAAACAATCTATTCAATACATTTCTGCATAATGGAAACTTTCTTGATCAGAATTGTTCTGTGAGTGTCAAATTCTCCAAGCTCTCTTTCCTCATTACATGCCCCAAAAATTTCAACACTTTCTGATTCAATGTACAGACATCCATTTTGTTCCCATTTTCCTTAAAACTTTCTTGTTGCTCATATGCTCTAGCTACGATATTCCTTCTATTGACTTAAATCTCCTCTTCATTTGTGCAAAAATTATCCCATATTCATTCACACATAGGGAGGGATTCTTATTAAATAGATGTTTAGCATTCATTCTTTTGTTTTTAACGAAATTTTCCTGAGTAAATACTTTGTTTACCTTTGCATCTAAATGATTTGAAACATTTGGGATCTACTTGGGGTCAACCTTGGTTCTCTGGGTCCAAAAGGAGGCTTAAATGCTGGGAAGTACAAAGAAAATCAACTTTCCATGAGTTTCTTTAAACTTTTGAAAAACTTTGTACATAGATATTAAAAGTGGAATGTGTACTGTTTGTATCTACATAAACCTTTGCATTGTAATAGCAGAGTTACTTTGTATGAAAAAGTGATGGATAAGTTACCACACAAGGACCTATTTGAAGTGCTAAGTAAGCATGATTTAGTTAAAAAAAGATATTAGAATAAACCAGAACTTATACAGGGAGGGACCCATTTGCATATGGATAGGAAATGAATGCAGAAAATACACAAAATTGAAAGTGGCTTAAGACGAAGATGTACATTCTCACTGGACATATTCAACATTTATGATGAGAGAGCCAGAAGTCCTACCAGGATTTATTATTGGTTGACACAATCTTAACAACCTAAGATATGCAAATAAAACAGTGTTGGTAGCAGACATAGAAAGGAAACTACAGGAACTCCTACAGAAGGCTGTAAAAGAAAACAGGAAGAAAGAACTAAGCATCAACTGTAAGAATATAGATAGGGTTATCAGGAAGAGGAACAAGCCAAATTTGAAATCTAAATTGGGGATGTTGTAGTCAAGCAAGTACAAAAGTTTAAATATCTGGGCAGTGTTTTAACAGAGGAAAGAAAAAAGTGATATCAAAATCAAAAGGTTCATTGGAATAGTGAAAGATTTAAAAATTTTTAGGTCAAGAGAGAACAAAAGACACTCAGTGTATTACTGGCCTTTAGAACCTGCTGATATTTTTTTTTATTGGACTGTGATTGGACAGTTCAAAGGTGAACCATCCCTTTGAAGGGGAAGGGAGAACTGTGACTGGGCCTTAGATGCAGTTGAAAGCAAGACTGTTTAGAAACAGGAGGTTCGTTTTTCTCTCCCTGCTGAAAAGGCAGGCAGCGTTTGCCCATAAGTAAATGATGCATGGGTAACAAAGTTGCTGAAGGCAAGTTGCCCCTTTGGAGAAAGTTTTGAGAAATCCTCTCAAAGAAACCCCAGAAAAGAAAGTTTGAAAAGAAGTCCATAAGTGGAGTGTGGAACTAAAGCCATTTGAGAAAAAGAAGAAGAAGGAGCAAACACGTGCATTTTCAAAAAGTGTTTTACCGCATGTTTAAGTAAATTTTCGCCTTCTAGCAGCTGTAAAAGAAAAGCAATATCCAGGTGGATGGGAGGAAAATAAATGAAGAAAGAAGGGAGTTTGGTCACGAACAATAGAACTTTGTCTACACAGGAGAGAAAAGAGAAAAGATAAAAAATTTTGAACACTGAAAGGACTGAAAGTGTACTTTAGAGTTAAGGCTCTCCCCACTTTTTTTTTGTTATCTTTGATGCAGCAGGTGGGAACAATTATTTTGTTTGTTTTTTTGTGCATTGTAATTTTTAAGTTTGTTTTCTGCTATGTTTTTTTACATTGTGTTACTCAAAGAATAGGTTAACTTATTCTCAGCAAAAAGGGACGAGTTTTTGCAAGAACCCTTGTTTAGCTGGTTAGAAATAAATATTTTTTCTTTGTAATTGAATCTGGTTTGCATTTTTTTCTTTTGCATTATTAATTTGGGCAATAGGGAAATTGCTATTGCAGCAGGTTTTATTTTCTTTCAGAAAATAAAATTTCCCAAAAAGATGCCTTCCAAAATTTAAGCAAAAAATTAAAAAACCGGAAAATTTAGTTAGAAACAGAAAAGACTACTGAACTGTTATGTAATATCAGTCATCCTCTATGGTAGTGAATGTTAATGATGAAAAGACTTGGAACAAAAAAAATGTGTTTCTACAAAAGGTCACTGAGAATCCCATGGATTACATATGTGTAATGAGGAAATTGGAAATAGAAAGGACACTTAGACTCAGAAAAAGTTGAAATTGGTTGGTCACATAATGAGGAAAGATGGCATGGTGAATTGACACTCACAAGATATACTGAAGGAAAGAGGAGTAGAAGAAAGGAGTGAGTAACCTAACTAATGAGATTGTGTAAATTAAAGGCAAAACAGGGATTGGAAGATATGAAAAAAAAAAGACAAATCTTACTAAAGATAGGAAGTTGTGGAGAGCCATGAACGCCCACGTCCTGAAGGGAAACAGTACATAAAAGAAGACTTTCTGAAAGTTTTAAAACTCTTGAATTACAGTGAGCAACACTGCATTTTTAAAACATTTTAGTAAGCCAGTCATACTATACCCTTTTAGTATTTGAGAGCTTTTAGCAAAATTTTCAATGAGTAGAGGAAGGAAAAGGAAAAGAAAAAAATCCTAATGCCATTTGCTATGTGCTTTGTAATACAAATTGTGATAAGGAGAGAGGAAGTTAAGGAGTAATGATTGGTTAAAATTGCAGAAAGAAAAAAAGTGCCAAAGCAAAAAATAAAAAAAATAAAAAAATCGAAAATAAGAATTAATCCATAAAGGCTGTTAAAAAAGGGTGAAAGTGAAAGTATTAAGTGATCGTTAGAAATTATTGATCTTGTATTGGGTGTCTCCAACTTACTCAGCCAATCAGAGAGAAAGGAAAATGGAAGGGTTCGATTGAAACACAAATTCCTATGAAATATAATATAAATGTTTTCTTTGGTGGGGATTCAGGTTGTGGGAGGTGGTTGAAGAAAAGGTGAGAAATATTCTTTTGGAATTTTTATACATTTAATAGATCTCATAGCATAGACAATCTCCATTACTGAATTATCAAAAGTTATTCACTTAAATTGAAAAAAAAAAAATACATATATTGCTTATTGAATACCATTAGTGGTTCATGGAATTGAACTTAAAAGATGGGAAACACTTTGTTTTTGTTCTAAAAAGCCTACAATTATTGTCAACAATTGAAATGAGAATCATTTAGATTTCTTGCAAAAACGTATACTCTTTGATAAAAACTTCCTAAAAATAAATTTCTGACAAAAATAAAAACTTAAATTAATTTTTAGCATGATCATAAATGGAGAGGATATTTTTAAAATATGAGATTTGTTTCAAATAATGTAGAATATTTATTTTAGCAAAATTTTTATTTTTTTTTAATAATTTATTATACTCAGTGCAGGTATGAACTATAAACATAATATCAATGAAGAGAATCTTTTTTTTTCTCCAAAATTAATTTTTTTCTTCTTCAAAATGTACATTTTATGAAATGCAATGAACTAAAATTTTGCCTAGACACTCAATAGACTTAAGCTTTTCAATATATTTGGAATTTGCCCAAATATATTTTAATTTTGTAGGCCAAAGAGAAAATAATGACATAATCAAGATAATTTGTCAGACTACCTTAAAGAAAAGATTAGTAAGGAAGCCCCCATCATCATTACAAAGATTGATAGCATAAACTTATTTTTATGAAGAATTGTTTTAATAGACAAATTTTCATAAATTTCAACCGAAAATAGCACTGGCTGCTCAGTCACTGAGCGCCAAATGTTTCCTTATAAGGAAACAGTTAATATCCCCATTAGCATCAGTTATAGAAGTAATAAAATATACCATATATTCAAAAAGTTTTAAGTCTGAATCTGATTCCCTTTTATAGTGATTCATTGTTTTTGTACACTTCTCCCTGGTATTTTGAACAGGAGTAGTAGTTTATCCTTTGTTAAGGACTGGATTTCCAGTTGCTTCTAAATCCTACTTCAAATCTATAATTCTAACATTTCTGCCTAAACTCTGAAAGTTTATTCACTATTTATCTTTTCTTCAATAGGGGTAGATAGGTGTGCCTATTGCTTGGTTCACACTCCCCGACAGTTTTTGAACAGGAGTAGAGGTTTATCCCTGATTTTCTATTTACGATTGGATTGTCAGTTCCTTCTAAAGTTTTTGCATTCTCTTTAACTCTCAGTAGCCCTTTTGCCTCTTAGTGGCATTATCACCTTGCTTGAGGTGAATTTATATATATATATATATATATATATATTTCTAAGACATTTTTTATGTTTATACATTCTTTTTTATTATAGATACAAATATTTAAGTAAATGCTCTGTTTATAAATAAATAGTATTAACATTTACCAACCTGAATGTCTGAGAAATTTTCACCGAAAATATTCATCCTCCGACAGGATTCGAACCTGTATCTTATACGGAAGCGTCATTTAGCTTGACATGCCTTTACCGATTTGGCCACGAAGGAGCGTTCTGTTAGCAAGGTCGAATTTACTGTAGTTAAACTTCAATCTTCCATGAATCTCTCACGTACATTCATATCTGCTCATGGCGTATCAAATGTAAACAAATGACGTCACACATTATGAAATGAACAAAGTTCAACAATTATTTTAAAAAATAATTGTCGGACTTTGTCCATTTCATTATATATATATATAAATACATATAAGTGTAAAAGAAGGTAGAGTGAGATTTCAGCATTTAAATCATTAATTTCAAACAGAGAGCAATACAAAAGTAGAGCAATAAATATTTATTTATTATGCACTGTTACATTAGAACATGCACATCCCCATTTATTTCCTTTTCTTTGCCTTTTTCCTCTTATTTCTCATTTATCTCTCACTGTTCTTAATCACTTTGCTTGCTTTCTTTCTCCATATCGAAATCCTTTTTACCTTTTAAATTTTCCAAAGATGAAATTGGAAGATGTGCTTTGTTAACTGTATTTCGGAATAAAATATTTTAGTAGCATTGTGATTTCCCACCTGAAGAAACGTTAATTTTTTAATATTGAAACAAGATGTACTGTTTTGTAGTGGGTATATACATGATCTAATGTAACAGTGCACAATATATATATATATATATATATATATACATTTTTTTTCTCAAACATTCAGGCCAGTAAATCTAATTATTCTGTTTAATTAAAAACAGAGCATTTACTTAAATATATTGTATCTATAAAAATAATTTATAAAACAGAAAATATATTAAATAATTGTCGAACTTAATCCATTTCATTACATGTTGTCATTGTTTACATTAAGATATGTTTCATGAACAAAAATGAATGATCGAGAAAAATTGTTGAAGATTGAGTGTTTGTAAACAGTAATTCAGACTTTGCTAACCAAACACGTCTCTGTAGCGGGTCAAGCCAAATGATTATTTCTGTATAGGAACACAGGTTCGATTCCTGTTGGAGAACAGATATTTTCAATGAAATTTCTCTAATATTCAGGCTGATAAATGTAATTAATACTCTTTAATTGAAAAACGAGTGTTTACTTAAATAAATTGTATCTATAAAAATAATATATATATATATATATATTACTTTAAAAAACTTGAACATTCTCATGTCTCTCTATCTTATTGTGATAGACATTTCAATAGCATTGAGAGGAGTATGACAGCTGTGTATTTATAACCAATGTCAATGTTTTCAGGTCTATTAAAATCAGGGTCTTGCTGGCGGAATCAACACTTTTATAAATATGGGCTCTTGGAACATTCATTTCACAAATAATATTAGTGGGACTTATGAATCTGGATAAAAATAAGTAGCACAAAACATGGAATTTGAAACAAATGACAATCAATGCTGGTTATTAACAAACAAAATTACATGTATACACAATTGAAATCAAAGGAAAAGACATTAAAACAAGCATGTGTGAGAGTTCAGTCAACAGAGGACCAAGGAAGCGAATGTGCCCCAGTGGCAGCATCCTTTATCTATATTTGACTATATCCAGAATCAAGAGGGGGAAAAAAAGAGAGAGAAGAAAAGGTCTGCCTGTTTATAAAGTTAAATAATGCCACCTAAAAGTGGGGTAAAGCCAAGTGGGGTAAACCAAACTTAAATGTTAATTTTTAAGGCAGGTTACAAAAGAGGAAACAAAAAGGACTATTTCTTGTGTTTAACTAAATAACAATTCAATGCAAACCAGAGTTCATTTTTTTTTCTGAAGGCAGCTGATTAAACATTAAAAGTTAAATGGAAACCTGGCAGTTGAGATTTATCACTTAAAGTAAAGTAAGTGTCATGAAGTAAGTGGGATATCTCAATTTAGTCCACTTGCCATTTAAACAGGTAGGGCACTCCACACCTTTGTCTGTCACTTTGTCTAACAACTCATCTCTAATTTCTAAGAGTCAACAAATAAGATAGGACTTTCTCCATTCTCTCCAACCCAAGATTACTTCACTCAAAGCATATTCATTATATCAAAATTGAAATCAGCATTATAAGAAAGTTTCAATACAACTTCACTCTTCAATTCACATAGTATTTGATGTTTGACCATCTTAGATCCCCTCAGGCTATGGGCGATCATGTCCCTCCACAGTTTCCTATTATTTGTAACTCTTGGTAAGCTTTCCCTGTGCTGCTCAGCATTTACATAAAATGCATAAGGTAGGTTATTTGCTGCTTTCCTCTGTCCCTCTTGCCATCCATAGTGTCAGTTTCTTCACTTTTCTCTATATGCACACAAGAGATATCAACTGTCTTTTTCCGATTCTAAGTTTCCTTTTTATTTTCATTTTCCCTAAAATTTTGTTGTTTTTCCCATATTCACTCCATGAGATTTTCAGCACCTTTCCTTATAAGCACAATTGTGGATTCCGCTAGACAAGGGAATTTCTAACCTTTTTTGCATCATCATCCACTTTCACATAAAAAAAATTTATCCACTGCCCAACTATATAGTAAATATGAAATTATTTGATAAAAGTTTGTGACTGGTTTATAAATTGATTTTATGATGTTGTAAAAGAATACCAAAGTGTTACATAGGAATAAAGTGTTGCTGCCGACACTTGAGTGTGAAAATAGATCGCCGGTGAATAAACTCAGACGATCCCATTATTGATATAAGTAAACCACATGACTATAGAGGAAATGCATATATGGGAGGCAGTGTGTGTCTAAATGATCGTTATATGCTAGCCTATCCTCTATACTATTCGGATCATTATTTCTAGTCTATCCTCTATTATTATACGGACTGCTATTCTCTATTTTCTTCACTATACTATTTCTCTATTCAGATCACTATATGAATTACTATTCAAGTGAGTATTATCAAGCAAGGACTATTAGTGTGAGAGATATTTGAAGGTGTCTAACACCAGCATTGTTCAACGGAATTACTATAGTGGTATCTGTGATTACAGTGTTTCTACTACAACAAGCATTACAAAAGTGGCAATGAGTATTTATAACAACAATTGTGGATCCCGCTAGGAATGTTCACTAAAAATGTCCCTTCCTCTGATTTATAGACAAATCCTACAGATGCATGCTGGGATTTCTTCCTAACTAATAACAATCAATCACTTTCTTGTCTTGATGTCAGAATGCTACACTCACTTGAATGTATCCCTTTTTCATGTGAACACCATTCTTACTTGATATACCATTTGACTTATTACTGTTGCATTGCCTAGTTTTGTCGTGCATATATATATATATATATATATATATACACACACAGAAAGAACAGTAAGATATATAATCCGGTGTTCTTATAGATATTTTTATTTTTACAAAATAGTGCTCAATGTAAATTTACAGAGCATTAATATTATAAATTAATTGATTTAAAATATGTTTTTTTTTGCTACACAGTTCTAACCATGTTTCAAAAATGGAAGCTAAAAGCTTTGAATTTAATTTTGTAATTAAATTAAAGACATTAGTTCCATTTCATCTTCAATGTGTGCATGTGTGTGTGATAGAAATTATTAGGATTTGAGATAATCATAATTAAGTAATTCATTGAGTCTAGAAGAAACCTAAAAAGAATGTAGAAGGCTCGTGGGGGGCACAGTCCTACTGGTAAGTAAAAATTGAATGAGTTCCACCGTGGAATATGTGATCGAGCAGCGCTATATCAAGTCTAATTCGCTAACTCTTTGTCACTGAGGCCCATTGGTACAGTTGGTATGACATTTGCCTGATAACATAACTGTCTGGGCTTCAATTCTTGGTATGGCCATCCAGTGTTTTCTGAATTCTGTTGAGGTTTCTTCTATTCTTCTAAACTCAATGAATTTCTTTATATATATATATATATATATATATATATATATATATATATATATATTGTTTGCTTAGTATTATTTTTCCCTGTTCTTTTTTTGTTTTTTATTACTATTTATTGAAACATTGTCAGTTCTGTTGAGCATTTTTGCCAATTACACTTAACCATGGCCAATTACTACACAGAGTTGCTCTTGGTTTCTGTAGTGGTTGCTTAAAATGGTAATGGTAATATTAACTGTTTCCATATAGGGAACATTTGGCATTCATTGACTGAGCAGCCACTACTGTTTTCAGTTGAAATTTATAGAAGCTTTCTCTTAAAACACTTTTTTTTTAAAGAAAACAAGTTTCTCAAGTAGCTGTCTTTGCTCTTTTCAGTATTAATGGGCATTTCCTTCTGAACCTTCTGTTTGATGTAGTGTAAAATTTTCTCTTCAAGTTGCATGTGCTATCCATTTTAGTTGTTGCTGCTGTTGGTAGTCCTCAATTGATGTGGTTTCTCTTATTCTGTGCAGTTCTTTGTTTGTGATTCTGTAGCACCAGTCCACAATGTTCAAAGAATTATAATCTTGGTCAAGAACCTCAGGTTTAACTTGCTCAAAGGCTTTTTTCATTATTGATCTTAGGAAATGCATATTAGCAAAGATGAAATTGTAAAACCAAGTATGGTTTTGTTTAAAATCTTTACATGGCACTCATCTATTATAGTTTATTTTGATTTTGTTTAATATCAGGCATGGAAACATAAAATAAACATTAAATCTTCTTGAAATAGAGAATAATCATTTGCAGAAGCTGTTAATTCAGGTCCATCTTTCACAAGGGTTTCAAAGAAATTTTCACATTTAGACTCTGCGTTAGTAGTTAGTTATTGGTGAAATTATTAGTAAAAAGCAAATCCCATGCTTAGAAATGTTGCAGGAATGTAAGTTATTCATTTTATACCACCAGGTAATTTTTTTCTGAAAACAATATTTAACAGACAAATGTGAGTCTGAGTAAAACTAACTGAGAAAGCATGGAATCCAAACAAACAACAATTGATAAATGTATGAATAAAACCTATTTCAAAAGAGTAAAGTAACAAATGAAATTAAAGGTATGAACAGTTCACACAAGTTTTAGTCTGTGTGTCTGAAGTACTTACATGGCTTGTGTCTAAAGAATGTGTCTTTTTACTTTCCAAGTCAAAAGAAAAAAGAAGCTTTCAAACCTTGTGCAGCCTGTGATTATCATCAGAGGATAGTAATCCAACACAATTGGAGAGAATTGATAAAGAGGGCTCGAGGAAATGCAAAAACATGAAAAATGCCTGAGTCAAGTGGGCAAAGTTTGGAAAGAGGAAGGACCAATAGAGAAAAAAAATCTAGCATGAATATGTAAAATTTGAGGTTCAGCATAAGCAAGGAGGACTTGCCTTAAAAGCATTGGAGAGTGAGTGTCAAAAAAAAAAAAAAAAAAAAAAAAAAAAAAATTGTTCTTTTGCTTTGGAATAAATGGTCCTGAATGGTCAAAAATCAGAGGAACACTTTCTAGAATTTGGAAGATCCTCACATCGATATAAGCATTTGACAAGGGAGAGATACAAGGGATCTTTATCACAGTGAAGTTAAAAGAAAATTTAATGGAGAGAGATTGTGGTGAAGGGTCAATTAAAAATAATGTCATCACATAATTTATAATTTTTATAAATCAGTCTTCATGTTTACATTGTTATGTCTTTAACTTCACAATGTAAAAACATTACACACAATATTCCTTGCACTTAGTTCAAACAGTAAATGTTAATCACATAGGCTGAATTTTATATAGTGAAATTTTCAGATCAAAATGAAACAATGGGACAAGCTATGGACTTATTGATTCACCCTCATATAATATCCTATCTTCTCTCATTAAAGTATTCCCGGTTGTAGGATGTATAATCGTATCCAAAACAAAAGTGATGATGAGAAAATCTTCAGAGATCCCAACACATTTTTCTTCATACAGAGTTTTGTCTTTCTTTCATTCTAACCTGTGGAAGCTCTTGGTGAAATGCATTATTAATAAATTTTCCAACTTTGTTTCATCATCTTCACTGTTGTTTCAGATGCTATTATACATCATGTAAGTACATGTTGCACTCAGAAAATCCTCAGAGATCACAAAGCATTTTTCCTCACACACGGTTTTGTCTTTGTTTCATTCTAACTTGAGGAAGCCAAAGAAAGCAGAGGCTCTTGGTGAAATGTGTTGTTTACAGATTTTCTATTCTGCTGCATCAATTTCATTAAAGTATATAATTCAAGCAGATATACTGAAAAAGAAAAATTCTAGCTCAAACCAATTAAAATGCCCAAGTTAGACTTTGACATTTTTTTTTTCTTTTTTACTAAAGTTCACCCAATACAAGAGCCAAGATAGAGAATTATCATGTGGAGTTGCATAAGATTAGCATAAGAAAGGACAAGCATTAGGAGTACAGGGCTAAAGTAGACTTTAGAAGGAACCAGAAACCCAATCCTAAACTGGAAACAAGGGATAAACCTCTACTCCTGTTTGAAGAACCTAAAAGGAGTGTGAACCAGATGATAGGTGAAACTATCTACTCCTATTGGAGGAGGAGAGAAAAAAAACAAAGTAAAATAAAATAATTAGTGAATAAAATTTCAGAGGTCAGGCACGGACGTCAAAAGTATAGAGCTGAAGCAGATTTTAGAAGGAACAGGAAACACAATCCTAAACTTGAAACAAGGGATAAACTTCTACTCCTGGTCAAAAGACTGGGCAGGGTTGTGTGAACTAGACGATAGGCAAAGTTATCTATCAATATATTATAAAAATTTAACACAAAAATAAAATGTGATAAGAAATACCTCTCGTATATACCACCCAGAAATACTTCTTACTGTCTTATCATTATGTGGGCAGTATTTCTGCTACATTCTGTATATTTATATATTAGAAACTTTATTTATTATATCAGAAACTTGAACATTTATTAGGTCACAGAAAATGAGAACTTTAGTTTCATGGTCCTGTATGACTTACCAAAACTGAAATTCTTAAATATTCCTGATATTTCTTGGACTCAACATAGTAACATGTTCAAGTTCCTAGATGCTAAGGAATTCTGAAATAGGTACAGTGGTGGCATTCAAATTTTTAGGACCAGATTCTTGCTAATTTTACACTTCAAATGTTTTGTCTAGGAAATTAACAACCAGTTCTCTAATCATTTTTGTTTTTAACATTCCTAATTTTTTTGTCAATGAATATAAACCAATGAATAAGTTTTACAAAAATGTATAACTTTAGTAAATAGTTCATTGGATTCCTTGCAAACCTGTAACTGGTGAGGGATCTCATCAACATTTTTTGGTGTGTTTATCTCATGTTAAAACATCAAGACATGACAAAACAGGTTTTAAAATTTTTAAACAAAACTTATCAGAATTTCTTAGACGAAAAATTATTGCTATTAATTCATAACTAATTTTTTCTTTTGTCTCTTTTCTTTTTTTTTTTTTGAAGTGAATTTTTTTTTGAAGTGAAGAATTAACTTGTGTGCTTTAATCATCCATGTTGCTAAATTCTTCCTAAAACCAGATCTTCTGATTCATGCTACATTAATTTCCACTATTGACCAGAAGTGAATGCTCAGAACACCCAAAACTAAACTAAAATTCCATCAGCTGCACAAGGTTCCATACATATCTTCCATTTTTATTCACACTCTCAAAGAATAAAATAAGGAAAAGAATCCAGAATTTCCACCCAATAGCACTCACATTCATCTAAAGAAACAAAATAAAAACTGGAGCAAATTTGAGCCTGAAAAATGACATAAAAGGGACATACAGCAGTTGGACAGCATCTTGGCCTGAGTTCATAGACTTCATCAGAAAGCGACTTCTCATCTCCAAGAGACATTGGACTCAGCCAACTTGCCAGAGACCATCACTCTAGTAAATCACAACTCATGCTCCCTTCCCTTCTGTATGTCTCTCTGGTCATCTTTTTCAACACTACTTATCTCTGTTTTTTTTTTGTTTTTTTTATACATATGAGAGACAGCTACAATCATTTATTATTTGTTGTATTTTATGTTAATACAATTGTTTATTTCTTTAAATTTTTGTTGTTTATCCATCATAATAATGGCATAAAGGCTCCATAGATGCTACATAAGGGTTCAAAGCTGACTGATGCCGACTTGACTTTCATATTTATGCTGTTTATTTAATGATTATACAATGAAAAAAATCCAAACAAAATGACCCGAGTTGGTAAAAATCAACAACAAATATACAAAAGAGCCATTGGTCAGATATTTATACTGTCTAATATGTACCATAAATGTCAGAAAGTAATTTCAGGTTGACCAAGATTAGAAATTTTTTAATTTAGTAAATTTAATTAAATTTAAATATCTAATTAAAAAATGAGATTGAAAAGGTTAAGAAATTACAATTTTTAAATTTAGAAAAAGATAAAAGAAAATCAATTGTTTCCTCCTAACTTTTTTACTTGAAGATATTCAGATAAATTGTCATTAATTTAAGTAAATATATTTTTATTAAATATATTTTCTAAAAAGCATAAATTGGATAGACCATATTTTTTTTTAAATCCATGGAAACTCATATTGAATTTAAAAAAGAAAAATATACCAAAAATATTTTTTCTTGTAAGCAACACAATCATGTGCAAATATGGCTTGTTAATTGAATAATAATACCTCATTAGATTCTGTCAATTCCATCAAATTATGCTTTCTTAAATTATATAGTAGCCTCATAGACTAGTGGGTTACTCTTTTTTTTGGTGGGGAGATGGGTTGATATGAAATTGAGGACTGGTCTGGAATGCAAGTTCACACTGCTTTCTACAATTGTAGACAATGCAGACAGATATTACCTTAAATGAACAATCATAATTGAAGTAAACTGAGAATTAAATATTCTCAGAGAAAAGACTTTTGTAAAGCCATGCACTTCATTCTGTATACATAGAGAAAACAGACATTCACTACATAGGTTCAAAGCATTTGATTGACAAAAAAGTATCATGCATTCACTGCAAAAAAAAAAAAAAATCTGTAAACATATCTTTTCAATTAGTCTTTGTAAAATACTAATGTTTGCTAAAAACTACAAAAAAAAAGTAAAGAAAAAAACAGTAAAGCTATTTTTTTTTAAATTTCAATTAAGTCTGAAATGCTCTTTGATTAAAGTTTAAGACCAAGTAACAACCGGATTTGTTTTTAATATATATACTTATCTTTTAAAACAAGTCATATAAACAACCACTGATAAGGGTTAAGCTTATTATTGTTTATCATTAGTAATCATTTTTTTAATTGGTTATGGTCATTAAAAATATTGAAAACGTTTTTGCTATTGAAATTTTGGTTTGATTAAATTATTTGGTTGTTAGTAATTAATACAGGATATAGTTAATAGTTTTTGTCTTTAAAAATTTACTTTTTTCTGAAAACATTCCAATTAGTATAACTAAAATTACAAAGGACTGGAATACTTCTAATCTTAAAGAGTTATAAAATTATTAGAATTTTACTAATTAATTATGCAAATTAAAGTTAATTTGTTAGTAACTACATCTTTAAAAAATAATCACTAAATATTACAGATACTAAAAAAAATTTCAAGTATAAAAATGCCACATTAAATGCACAAAAAAATAAAATAGCAGTAACAAAAAAAAAATAACCAAAAAATAAATCTACAAGAGTAAAAAATAAGAAAAGCCTGGCCAAATGAACACTAATTCAAATGAAGCATAACCAGGAATGTCAAAGAACCAAAGTTTGGTTTATACACTTTAGGCTTTCCATACATTTTTACTCTTCCAGTAGTTTTATTTTCATTTGTATTACATGACATTTACATGCCTGTGATTAATTTTTTTTTTTTGGGGGGTTTTGCACAAAATCTTTTCAAAAAGAGCTGCATTCCTTTAATTGTCATTTCTCCAAATCTCACTGGAGATCACAGACAATGTTTGCATTTAACCTAATATGGAAACTAACTAAAAGGTTTAAGGAAAGCATATTGTTAGAGAAGAGGGTGGAAATTATTTTTATAAACAAAAAATATTAGGTTTGGGGTTGGAATAAAGATGGAAAGAACATTACCATCATCAGATGAACTGCGGCCAGTAACTGAAAAAGGAATTTAGACCAAATATTAAGTTGAAAGAAGACCAGTAATGGAGTTTTGAAAATGGCAGATAAAGTAATCATGAATGAAATAAACTAGAAAGATAAAATCAAACAATTTGGACAGTTATAAATAAAGGGAATGGAATTAACTGCATATTCATTGTCCCCAATGAATGGGACACACATTGCGAAAAAAAGAGGTTTAAAGAAAGAAACAAAAACAGGATGAAATAGTAACAACCAATTTTATTAGTATAATAAGCTTTATTAGTACAAGCCCTCCAAGCCTAGTGTGTATGGTTACAAACTTTAAATGGATAATCAAAGACTAGCATTTTATAAAAGATGAGTATCTGTAGAGAAAGGTACAATTGCTGTGTTTTTGAGCAATAAATCTTGAGAATCTGTAGAGAAAAATATTATTTACAATAGGGTTTAATGAAGAGAGATCAAAGTCCAGCCTTTATGGTTTGGGAAACTGACTGGGTTAGCTGTTGTGTCAGACAACCAGATATTATGAGATAAGGTTAAATTATCCAACAACAACCAATTACCTGTTTATTATACCACTATGTCATAAGTACTATGCACAAACAGTAAGAATATTTATATATATATATATATATATATATATATATATATATATATATATAACATTTTGTTAAAAAAAATGAGGTTGGCTTAAAACAATGTAGGACTACAGAATTTTTACTTGCATGATGGACTGACAGGAAAAAAAGATGCAGTTAATGTAAATAAAAAAAATTTAATCAGATTTTGGTCAATAATAAAAGGTGAAATAAAAGTACTTGTGAAATTTTCAAATTGTTATCTTAGCTGTGAGTTTAATAATCTTTCAATGGAAATGTTTTATTAACCATTTTATAACTGACTGACTCTTAAAGCAAGATATATACACACATCAGAAAAATAACTATAACTGGAGGGCTTTTATATAACAGAAAAAAATACTCTCCTGTACATGTATTTGTTTCATGTAAAGTATATTCCTTAGAAGCTAGACATTAAAGTATATTTGCATATAAATGATGAAAAGAATATATTTTTATATAAATAAATAAAACAAAAATAATGAAAATAATATTTCTTTTATATAAATCAAATAAGAATAATAAATATATTTTCATACAAATATAACAAAAACAAATATTAAAAATATTTTAAAATCTTAAATAAGCAGCTGGCTCAGAATTGTATAGCAGTTAAAAATACTGAATAAATTATGTAAAAATTGCTTGTTCAATTGTTAAATTTTTTATCCTGTCTCTTGTCATGAGATGCAATACTTTTGTCTATGGTGATTCAAAAATTCCTCTCAATGGCTTCTTCCAGAATAATCCATATATTTTTCATGAATTCATTACTAGAAAATAATCTTTTAAATACAAACATTTTAGATCATTATTTACAACTTTAACCTTCAGAGTAAAAAAAAATTAACTCAGAAATAATTAAAATATAAAGATTAATTTAATAGAATTTATCTCTTTGTGTTTGATACAATTCAAGTTTACTCTTAATACAGGGAAGACAAACACATGGAATTCTATGTAAACAAAAAAAAAAAAAAAAGATACTCTAGGAAATGTTTCTCAAAGCCGGGTTAGGGAAGATTTAAAGTGATTATTGAACACTATAGATTAAGTAATACCCAACCAAGGTAAATCCCTATTTAATTAAAAGCTAGTTTGCATAAGTGGTTGTAGCTAACTAGGTTTATGATTGCTTACTTTTAGATTTTAAATGGAGACAAACAACATCAGAAAATAATCCTTTGATGTGAGTATAATTTAATTTGAGGACAAAAATCTTTCAGTTGTGTAAACAGGAGTTATTGCTAAATTTATAGATCAGTGTTGTATCAAAATTGGTATGTTGAAAATTAAAACATAGAATTATACAAACATATATCAATACCAGGAAATGTTTTATGGCCTTGTCATGCATAATATATATGTATATATCTGAATGATAAAATGTAGTTTTTATAGTATGCTATATTTAGGGGAGAAAAATACTTAATATCAGAAACAGAGTGTACATAAATATAATTACTGTGGATATATTTGGTTTGGTTTTATGGCATATCAACCTCAATGGGTTATTTAATGCCGACAAAATTTTTATTGCTGGTAATATTTTGTTTTGTCAAAAATCTATTTCTAGTAATATTTTTCCTTCAAAAATATATTGCTGGTAATATTTTTTTTTTAAATTAATTATTTGCCCATAGCTGGGACCCTAACAGGTGCTATCACCCCGGGTCAGGGTGGGTCTCAGAATACCAGCAATTAAGAGATGGTTCGATGCTCATCAAAACCTCTTGATCAGAGGCCTTGCTGCTAGACATAATTTATCGTCTTACCCAGGATGCACTGTGGATATAGGTATCAATACTGAATGGTGACAGTCTGCCACATGACCTAAGAATTGTACACAATCAGCTTTAAAATAAGACAAAAACAGTAGTATTCCAAATGCTAACTTTGAAGGCGAGCATGCCTTGGAGCAAAAGCTAGAAAGGGAATATTAGGTCATAGTATGATTTACTACACTAGTGAGGGAACTGTGGCCATAGCTTCTATTCATTCTTTCTGGATATTGGTATCAACACTGAATGGCGACAAGACTCCTACATGACCTGAGGATTGTGACTAAGCATGAAACAGACTTGATCTTCAGGGTTGATAGATATATCCATATGGCTTTATACATATATATTTATATATTTCACAAAATACATTGGTTTGATGCACTGGCACACAATATCAGTGATGTTTTAGCTGTTAGGGGTTTTGGGTCTTTCAACATTCATACCTACTGTCCACTGTGACCTAGCTGATACTGATCATACATCAACTTGTGGGCCATCTGTCATCTACAGCTCTTCTTATAATACACCCAACATACTATGACTCCTCTGGTATTTTATAATTCAATCATGAAAAACTTTGGGTTCACCAGATTCTATGCTCTTCCATAAAAAAGGAAGTGAATGCAGTAACCATTTTTCTCTTTGATATATCCTGGAAAGGGATATATTTGATCAAAGTAGCTAAGTGGGTTTGGCTACTGTAAACAAGTAGTACACGGTAGCATTAATTGACTGGTACTTGTCGTAGTCACAGGTAATAAGTGTAGACCAATAGAATAGCCAATGGCATAGTCCAATGGGCATCATCATAGACTTAAACTCTGTTGTACCTACACGTCCGTCTCTATTTATGACGGACACCATCCAATGATATTCCAGTGAGGGGGAACACAGGCATATGCATATTCCATTATATCACTCTTGCAGGAAATATGGCAGCAATCTTGATTTGAATTGGTAAGTAACAATCATTTGTTTCACACACTGGGATATACACATGAATATAAAAAAAGAACATAATTAACAACGAATAATTAAAAAAATATATATTCTGAACATTTTAATTGTGAAATGCTCAGAATATAAAAAAATTAACTGATTAAAAGGTTGATAATAAGACACCTAACATAAAGAGGTGAATTGTGAAGCAATCTTTTGCTACTGGTTCCTTTCCCTGAACATGATCCCAGACAGAATTGAAATCTTGGGAGAAATGAATAAAGTTTTAAAGAGGATCATAATCTCCTTTCTTTCTTTCTAAATATATATATATATATATATATAAAGGCTTGTTAAGTATTGGTTATAATGAAAATAAAATATTTTTAAAAATGAATATTCTTCAAAAGCAGTAATTATCTAACATCAGGATGATGTGTTTTTTATATTTTTTTAGAAATATTTAGTCAGTTTATTAATATTTACTATTTCTGTCTGCATTTTTGGGAGTCAGCATTATTCACATTCAGATGAATATCCTCATCTTTTTATATTATCACAACATTTTGGTTGTCATACTCTCCAGCCTTCTTTGGGAAACATGTTAACAACAACAAAGATTAGTCCAATTGTAAATAAAGCAAATAATGATGACTTCTCATTCCAGAAACTCAGATATAAATACTGTATTTTCTACCATATAGAGCACACTATGTTGAAGGTTAGCTAGATTGATAGACACCTGATGAAGGCCAGAGAACACAATGGCCAAGATGTTGTCATAACAACAAAGATGAGGATAATAGGCCAAATTCATGTAAAATAGTATTTAATAATTTTAGAAAATTTTAGAGAAATTATATTTTCCTGAAAATCAGTGTATTTCTGAGAAAGCTTGATTATTATTTTTTTTTTTTTATATATATATAAATTTCTCTTTTTTTGAATTGCATATTACATGCATGGCTCGAACTATATTTCTTTGTGAATATTTTTTTTTTTCAATCTATAAAATAGTTCCTGATGCAATATAGGGTTTGTGAGATTCTATATTTTATTTTTATCAGCCAATATTTTTTGATGTAAGGGATCTCCAATATTGCCAAAGAAATTTATAGGAAAAGCGAGACAGTGTTCAAAGCTAAAATTGGAACTAGTACTGAATATCAGAAGAAAGAAGTTAGAAATGATATCTAACGAAAATGAGGAAAGAACCAATTAAAATTTGGGTTTAAAAAAAAAAAAGTCCAAGTAAGAAAATGACCAAAGAAGAAAACCAAAAAACAAAAACAAAAAAAAACAAAACAAAAAACAACCAAAAAACAGCAATCCCGGGAAAGAAAGACAAGATCAAAATAGAGATGACACAATATTTAATCAAATATGCACTTCAAATAACTGCTCATGCTTAAAGAACGTTTCTTTTAATTATCAAAATTCATTAATGCATTTTCAGATATCAGAACAACAGAAAACTTAAGCAACAGTGAAGATTTAAATACTGACAAACATAAGTTACAAACTTAGATTTTGAAATGTTAACTTTGTATCATAAGTTGTAAAAAGGGAAATACAATTTTCACAACCTCTTCCATTAACAATTAGCAAAAAATCCACACAAACAAAAATTTTACTTTTCACAATATCAAAATAAGAGATAATCATAGATTTCTTACATGTTTACTTTGATAAATTTACATTTTTAACTTCAAGAACAATACAATCATTTCAAACCTAAACTTTTATGAAACGAATCATTTATGGCTAAACATTTTTTTGTGATATTTCTTTTAAGAATGTATGCCACTTATTAAGATATTTTAATAAAAATCATTTGTGAAATTATACATCAATGCTGAACAACTGTCCATTTTATCTTGTCTACAGTATCATTTCCGATAAAACAAATATTTTCTACTCTTTTACTCATGCAAATATTTCTTCTACAGGCACAAACACAGGACAACAAAAATGACTGACAATAATAAAATCTCAAAAAAAAAAAAAAAAAAAAAAAAAAAAAAATAACAAAACCCCCCCAAAAAAAACACCTGATATGGAAGACTTTTAAAATCAACTTTGGACAAATAAGCAACAGTGGCATTATTATAAATGTACAGACATATTTTGCAAGACATTTTTTTAGACAAGGCAATACAGAAAAAGATAGTTTTGTAGAATGTTTCATTCAGCTGAAGGTAGTTTTTTTATTTTTCAAAAGCTTCAACTCAAAATGACTGATATTTAGAGAGCATAATCCAAGACCCATTTACTGGCATAAGTAATCCTTACATGTCCAGGAATTTAGATTTAAATAATAGGGAAATACAGGACAGGTCTTTGATTAACCGTCTAAAATAATCACAGACAAAGTTAAAAGTCAGTACGTTGAACACAAATTTTTTTCATGCCAGTCACGATTCTATTAATTGCAACTTATGAAGACCTAACAATTCAGTTCCTAGAACTGAACCACTAGACTGTCCACACATGATATGATTATAGTCTCATATTATATAAATAGACACAGGAATCAACACTAAATGGTGACAATATATTTCATGCTTCACTGAAATCTATCTTTCATATTGAGCACTTTTACCCATAAATATACCTTAAAAGTATATTTTTATCATATATATATATATATATATATATATATATATATATATATATATATATATACACACACACACATATACATACATACAAGTCACACTTTTCAGAACTGATACAGTGTATGCCACAATGTCTCGAAACACCCATCCCCCAGCTTTGAATTCAGAGTTGTCTTTCTCCAAGACTGGTTGCTAACCAAGTCTAGTTTTTCTTGTTATTTAACCCATATCTAGGGGGCAAAGAGCTGGATTCATATCTTTCTCAAGGGTATTTGTGCAAAAGGGAATGTAAGAAACTTGACTCTGGGATTCCTTGTTCCAAGCTGCTAACCATTACATCACCTACACACTTGACTGAGTGATTTGTTTTTATGGCTTATCAACCTTTTGCAGGTTATTTAAAGCTAGAAAATGTTTTTAGATTGTAAGAATTTGGAGTGGGGAGATAATAATGGTTTAGTTACACAAGCCTTACTAGCTAACCCATAGCTGGGGGAGAAGTGATGGATGCATACATTTCCCAGGGGTATTTGCCCATAAGTGAATATAACAAACCCAACTGAAATTGGAACTCTACCCTTCGATTAACAATTGCAAGCCATTATCCATTACACCACCCATACATCCAAGGTTACAGTTCCTGGTATTTCCATTCATCTAGTTACTCATTAGGCTCAATGTTGCTTAAATTCAGTTATCATACGGGAACTGGTGTTTCAATGTGATATGGCCATAAGCCTACCTACTTACATGTGTGTGTTGACAGGTATATACATGTTTGTATATGTGTGTGTAATGGTTGGTAGGTATATAAGTTAAATTAAGAAACAAACAACTTTAAGGGTTAATAGGATTATAGTTTATTTCCCCAGGAACAGGATTTCCCCGTAGAAATAAACTATAATCCTATGAACGCTTAAAGTTGTATGTTTCTTAAATTAACTAATATTTGCTCTGTTTTTACATTGAGCTCTCTGGATTACATCCTCCTTGGGATTATCTATACAGATTACCAAATACTTCTTTAACTAACTATATATATTATTAGGAAAAATAATGAGAAAATGGAAAAATTTTTTTGATGTGACACATTTTAACCTTTAGGATTTCATCACACTAAAGTGATGTTTACTGTTGAAATAGTTAAATGCAACCACCACTTCTACATCAACAGTTTCTTTTCTTGCACTTCTTTCTTGTGGAACTCCCTTCTGCTCACTTGCTTCCCTGATAAAAACAATCTTAAAAAATTGAAATGCAACATCAATTGCCATCTTCTATCTCCCTGAATCCTACTCATTTTTTGTTCTTTCCTCCATCCTCCCTATATTCAGTTTTTTCTCTCACTTTCTCTCCCTGTGTACTAGTGGCATTCTTGCCTTGCTTGGGGTGAAATGATTAAAAAAAACTACACATGAAGGAGAGACGATAATGAAATTTGAAACTTTTAGATTTTTTTTTTTTTTTAAATGTGTTTCCGTATATAGTGCAGCCAATTTCATTTAGTTTCTTTTTGATTATGCTTTTTATCACTTTTCTGATTACGTATCACACATTGTGATAAAAAAATCAGCAAAGAAAGGTGAAAGGTTGTAAGAACTTGAATGCAAATTGATTGTGGACGATCTAGTGATGAAAGCACTTTCTATACATGTTCGTCTTCATAATTTGTTTTCTATTTCAATTAAAGTAGCACTTTTAAATTGATGAACAACTAATGCATTGAGTTTTCTTATTTCTTCATCCATGGCTAAAGATCTCAGTCTACTGTGATTTAACCCATAGCTGGGGAAAAAAGAAGAAATAGATACATATCTTTTCCAAGGACATGAGTGCAAATGTGAAGGCAACGGGCAAGCCTGAAATTTGAACTTGTCTCACCAATTCTATTTTCTGAGCCAATATCTGTTACACTATCCACACATCATTCAAGCAATAAATGGATTTTCAATCCAACATTATTTTTTATTTACTATGAACTTTATATTTATGTTAGGTCTGTTTGATTTTCTTGAGTGGCATATTAACCTCTATGGGTTATTTAATACCAAAATCTAAATGTTTGGTATACAATTTTATCCCTTCAGTTGCAGTTTTTGTAGATAATTTTATAATTTCAAGGTAAACGTATGTTTTTTTAGATATATTGTTTGTAAATGATAAAATGTATTACTGGTAATTTCAATACAAAATGTATTTTTATACTTTTTTAGTGTTGTATTGCTGGTCATTTCACTAGAAGAATGTATTGTTGGTCATTTCACTAGAAGAAAGTATTGCTGGTCATTTCATTAGAAGAAAGTATTGCCGGTCATTTCATTAGAAGAAAGTATTGCCGGTCATTTCATTAGAAGAAAGTATTGCCGGTCATTTCATTAGAAGAAAGTATTGCCGGTCATTTCATTAGAAGAAAG
Organism: Acanthosepion pharaonis; assembly: GCA_903632075.3. NCBI lineage: Eukaryota > Metazoa > Mollusca > Cephalopoda > Sepiida > Sepiidae > Acanthosepion > Acanthosepion pharaonis. The sequence continues at coordinate 818,595 of CAHIKZ030000516.1, read as the reverse complement.
TATTGTTGGTCATTTCATTAGAAGAAAGTATTGCTGGTCATTTCATTAGAAGAAAGTATTGTTGGTCAAATTAAGAGGTGGTTCCATGCTCCTTAAAACCTCTAATCTTCCAGTCAGAGACCTTGCTGCCAAATATAGTTTATCATCATATGATGACATCAAAGAAGAATTTAAAGTTCTTTTGTTCAATAAAATTCTCAATGTCTGTTTTAGTTTCTGAATTTGTATTATTCTTGCAAAATGATTGCTCTACATGTGTATAATCTGCTTTCACTCAGAGTTGGTCAAGTGGTATATCTAATGTAAATGTAGAGCTTCACAGTGACAGTAACAGCTACAGCAATTCTAGGCTTTAGGATTTTAGTGATTATCAAATATTTCTTTTAATGAAAGTTAATACAAGTTGGATGATATCATTTCAAATGTACTTCTCTCAAAATTTTTCTTGGTATTTTTTGTTAAAACAAAGAAGATAGTTTCAGAGCTTTCGTAAAAGAAACAAAATAAATGAGAAATTAATTAAATGCAATGATAGTGAATAGAAACCATCATAATGAATGACAGTTGGAATACATAGTTGTCATATTATAGAAATGAAAAAAGAAATTCTGTACAGTATTAAAAGAAAACAAGGGGAGGAAACTCAGTGCAGTTTATCGTATTATTTTAGTCAATTCAAACATGATTTCCAAGTACATTCTAGTGCATTTTTGTTTTTTTCTTTTTAATAATTTCTTAAACAAGATAATAGCAAATTTTCCAAAAAACTGGTTTCTCTTTTCAATGTATGGAAGAATAAAAATTTTGTATGGTAGATTCAAATGATTTTCAGACAAAGAAATAAAAATAGCTAAAAGGTAATTTTAAGTTATTATTTTTAAGAAATGATTGATTTGGGGAGAGGGACATGGGAATTTCAATCAACTTATAGCCACAGCCTTTAAAAAAATTAATTTGGATAGTCAATGTTGATAATTACGGAAGTAATTGACATATCAGCCAGAAGGAAAACAAGGCAAACTTTATAATAACTATCTCATTTGTTGAATATTGTAGCATGTGGGGGCTTCCTTACTTTATCAGATTCAGCAATAGCAACAATGGAAGTAATCAACAGGGAAAAAAATGGAGAAATTCAACAACCCATAAAAAATGTTGATTGAGCCCTATCTGGCCACTTTTTCATTTTTCCTTTTCAGCAGCCACTACCTTGAAGGCTCAGCTGAAAGGACTACTCTCAATCCTTGCTGCAGAAGACATGTGGCCTGTCCTGGAAGCTTGACCTACTCGTTCATCATGGGAACAAGTGGAGAAATCTTCTTTCAAGACACCTACTTGAAGGACTACTCACAATCCTTGCTGCAGAAGACATGTGGCCTGTCCTGGCAGCTTGACCTACTCGTTCATCATGGGAACAAGTGGAGAAATCTCCTTTCAAGACACCGACTTGGACTACTCACAATCCTTGCTGCAGAAGACATGTGGCCTGTCCTGGCAGCTTGACCTGAGATTTCTTGCTCCTTGTGAGAACAAGTAGATAAATCTCTCTCTCTCCAAAACATCTACTCAAGGGAAGAATTTTGTTAACTGGGAAACCCAACTCTTTTTCCCTGTAAAATACTACTATTTTGCACTCTTTTTTTCAACCATGAACAAAAGCTGTTAAAGTCTTGGGTTTGTTCATTTCATTACATACACTGCTGTATGTGAACACACACACACACAAGGAAGTAAGCAACTGAGAAAATTGCTGCAATTTTTATGGACTATAATGGCTATAATTCTTCACTTCTTAAAATAGATTTGGCTTTTTTGAAAAAAAGACCCTGCTTAAAGCTTTCTTCATATAAAGTTGGGTGTTATGAGATACTAGAACTTCCTAACTATATATTGAATATATGACCATAGCATTGTTAGTAAGCCTTAAGTAGGGTGTTTTTTAAAGTCTGCATCAAAATGTAAAGAAACTACAGAGGTTGTATAGGATAAGAGATTAAGCTCTAATAAAAGTTTTCTAACAATGCTACAGTTTTCAATATTGCATATATTTCATAGAGCATCCTACTCTCCTATAAAACCCAACTTTAAGAGAAGAAAGTCCCAATTTGACATTCAAATTTGAATTAAAATTTCATTGAATTTTCAATTTATTTATGAGACTGGAATTTTGTCCATTTTTGCGAGAAGAGGCTGGGATTTTGTCTGTTGGGTTACTGGGATGTGGGGATGTGATTGAGCCTTCTTTGCACACTAGAGTTGTGAGCCGAGAAGCGTACACAACTGGACCTCAAAAATCTGTTCCTGATCTATAAACATGTTGATGGTTACACAGCTATCTCACATTGACAAGGTAATACATTAAGAATGTTTTGTGTATGGTACACTTACCTAAAGATTTTAAAACTTACACACAGGAATATATTTTCAACCATATTTTCCCAAAAGATATGTATGTTATGGATTTGAATCAACCCACAACAAAAAAATGTGTGAAAGATTTTAAAAATAAAATAGAAAATATTTATTTTCATGTTTTACACCTGTTTTTCTCTATGTGTGTTAAAGTTCCTTGTTTGTAGCTGCTTGTTAAGATGAAAAGAAATGTGATTTTTTCATTTGTATATGTGAAAAAAAAAAAAGAGGGAGAAAGTGAGGAGGAAAGTGTAAGTGTCACTGCTTGATGAGGAAGATAGGTGAATGACTAAGGAAGTCTCTTTGAAGCTGCATCGGGAACAGTTGTTGTATGTTGCCATCTATCACCTTATTGGCTTGTCTGGTCTATCAACTTGGCTTAAATACACTTCAAAGAGATCACAAAGCATGTCTTTATTGTCAGTGTGAATGTTAATTAAAAAAATTTAAAATTTATTATCAAAGGATTAATTTATTAAGTGGAAAGATGTGTGAATTCTCCATCTCAGAAGGAATTTTTTGACATTTCATATTTGACTGTCTTGGTTTTTATTTCACGTAGCTTGGCGAGGAAGAGTATAAGTGTCATGCAGCTTGGTGAGAATGATGAGTGGGCTTGACGGGTCTATAAATCTGGATTATATATTCTTCAAAGGGATCATGAAGCATATTTTTTATTGTTGGCAGAAACACAACCTGTTGGTTAAAAAATGTTAAATATTTATTTTCAAAGGATTAGTTTATTAACTGGAAGTATGCACAAATCCTCCATGTCAGAAACTATGTTTTTTCATTTGATGATTGACTGTCTTGGTGTTTATTTCCATCTTCACTCACAGGTCTCTACATTGATCCAGTGTTGTCACAGTAGTTGCCTCAATGTTGCTCAATGCAATACTATATTTTCTTCAGTAACTTCAGCTCTGAATATAACCTTAGGATTGACTACTGAAGCCCTTCCCCATGAGTGAGCTTAGCTGAAAGGCAGCAGATGTTTTAAATTCAGAACTGTCCTTCTTTTGGACTGTTTACCAAACAAGACTAGAGAAACAAATCTGCTCAGATATCTAATCCATAGTTGAGGAGCAGAAGAGATTAATCATATATTTTCTAGAGACATTTGTGCAAAATTGAATGCAATGCCTCTAGATGAAATTTTAACTAAGCTTGTCGATCCCACTTTTTATACAGGTGAAATAGACTACTATAAGTAATTTTAGAATACTGCTGCCATATCTGGGCTGGGGCTGTCAATCCTCAATTTACAGCTTTGACAGAACTCAAATGTGGGCATGTGGATGATGAATTATTTTTAACTCTACAAGCCCATTCCCACAGACACAACATCGTAAGCTTATTACTACATTATCATTATTGTGATGACAAATGTTCAGAGGAGTCCCATATTTTATTTCCACCAATTCATGCTTTTACTACTAGGATATGACATTCTACTTTCACATAGTTGAATCATCCTCATTTCCCCAGTGTTCCAAATTTAAGAAGTTCCATTTGAATTTCTTGTAATTAATCTGATAGTTGTGATATTAGTATAATATTGTTGGTGATATACACATAGCTCAGACCTACTCAGATTATATTTATTCTCATCTCAATCTCCATTTATTTTCTGGAAGAAACTTTCTTTGCGTATAGATAATGTGGACATAGAAATAAACACAGTATGGTAAATGGGCATTTCACACCATAAGCAAACATCTGACTAAAAACATTATCTCTGATGTTGGGCACTCTTCCTTTATATTACGATGGTTTGTGTGTGTGTATATATATATATATATATATATATATATATATATATATGTGTGTGTGTGTGTGCATGTAGGGGGAAAAACGATATATAAGAAAAATGACAATATTTGATATATCAAGACAATTTTAGGAAAATCTATGACTATATACCCAGACACACATTTAAATAAAAAAAAAATAATCAATGTAAATATCTCTTCACCACTTTAGTCTGATGAAATACTAAAGGACAAAATGCATCACATGAAAAATTATTTACACTTTGTCATAGATTTTCTTAAAAATATATGTATATAAACACACACATATATATATATATATATATATATATATATATATATATATATATATATATATACATTTATCCTAACATGATTGTGCTTGTCCATTCCTTTGTTAGTTTGCACGACCGTTACGCCCTGCCAGTAAATATAAATAATAAACTATCCCATTTCATTCATGTGGAAACTTGTTTTCAGTAAAAAATAAATCAATGAATGGAAGTGTCTAATGTTTTCTGTCAATACCTCATAAATAATGAACTATTTCATTTTGATTGCATGGAAAGAGGGAAGAGGGAAGACAGCATTATTTGGTTTCAGTGAGGAATGAAAGAAAGAATGGATAATATCAGTGTTTAATGGCTGTTTCAGTAAAATGGCAAAAGTTGTTAATTTTTGAAGGACATTCATTTTTATCCATTTACTTAAAATAACAAACAGCATTCATATTTATGATTGTTACTAGAATATTTTGTTGTGTGTGTGTGTGTGTGTATACATACACAAAAACACACAGAGAAATTATACACATATATGATACAATAAAAAACAAATAGGAAACATTTCTCAATCTAACTTGTTTCACTTTTAAAAAAGTTTCATCAAAGAAACATGTTAGATTAATAAACCTTTCATATTTGTTCTTTATTTTATTCTGTCGTATTCTAATTCATATTTGATCTCTCTCTCTCTCTATATATATATATATATATATAATAAATATGCACTTTGTTACTCATAGTAAAATGTATATGTATTAATATAAATTTTAGCTCTATTAGTATACACTGACCACTGTTTTATTACCATCAGCACTATGTGCTAGATATATATATATATATATATATATATATATATATATATATATATATATATATATATATATATTTTTAACAGAAAAATTGTCCAAATCATATGCACTGGATAATTGTCCATCGCACAAAATGTTTAATATCAAAAAACACTGCACTAAGTTTCTTTTTTTTCCAGGTTTTCAGATAAGACGTTTAGCCATCTTGATACCATTTGTTATAAGAATCACTGAAAAAAAAGTTAGAAAGAGAACAGATTAAAATCGTTTTGTGTCAGCCCCTCTATGTTTTCTCAACTGAGCAATGATGAGAGTAAAAAGATCATTCAGACCTTCAATAATGGTACCAACATTAATATTCTGGCTTTTATTTTCAAAGTCCATTCAAAAACCATCAAGTTTTAAAAAGGGGCAACAGTAGAGAACAAAACTGGATCAGGAAGTCACAACAGGAAGAGGGGGATCATCATTTCCGCTTAGAGCAAAAATTCTTATTCTTCAAAGTAGAGTCCAATAGTATTATAAAAACCTTGGAGAATTCCAGTAAGATACCTTCAATCATTTCTAAGATGCAACAATTCAAAGCTTAATCTACCAATTGGACAATTTCCCTGTTACACCTTGTGTGTATGTGTGTGCGTGTACTATGTATTATATATATATATATATATATATATATAATGAAATGGGCAAAGACCGACAATTATTTTAAGACATTTATATGTTTATACATTCTTTTTTATAGATACAAATATTTAAGTAAATGGTCTGTTTATAATAAACAGTATTAACAACATTTACTGGCCTGAATGTCCAAGAAATTTTCATAGAAAATATGTGTCCTCCGACAGGAATCAAACATGTATCCTATACGGAACTATAGCATGACGTACTTTTACAAATTTCGCCACAGAGGAGCATTCGCTTAGCAAGGTTGATTTTACTGTTTTTAAACTACAATCTTCCATGATTCTCTCATGTACATTCATATCTGCTTGATGCATATCCAAATGTAAACAAATGACGTCACACATTATGAAATGGGCAGAGTCCGACAATTATTTTAAGACATTTTTATGTTTATAATAAACGGTATTAACAACATTGACTGGCCTGAATGTCCGAGAAATTTTCATAGAAAATAGGATACAGGTTCGATTCCTGTTGGAGGATGCATATTTTCTATGACAATTTCTTGGACTTTCAGACAGTCAATGTTGTTAATACTGTTTATTATAAAAATCTACTTAAATATTTGTATCTATAAAAAAAGAATGTATAAACGTAAAAATCTCTTAAAATATACATTTATATATATAACCCATACAAAAAAAAAAAATCACCTTCTAAATTTTTATTTCTCTGTTGAAAATGAGTCCACATAGCATTTGTAAAAATTCTGAGAATCCCCATTAATCCAGATGATCAATGACTTGTCATTGCCTGGATTAGTATTAATTCCTGAAAAGTTTTCTTTCTTTAACACATTTCTATTCTTGGAATATTTGTCCCAGAAATTTTTATCTTATGAAGGAATTTTCAGCTTGCAAGCAATAAAAACAAAGTTTTTATAAACAAATCAAACTTTCATTTTATGACATGATTGATTAAAAGGAAAAAAAAAAAAACATTAACAAATATTTGTGGCCCAGAGTCACAAGAATAAAAACAGAAAATATTAACAGCCAATCTGATGACAAGTGTGATATTGCAAGCATCAAATAAACCTGTATTTTTTCTAACAAATATTCCTCACTTTCTTCTTTTAAATACATATCCATTAGGAAATATTTTCCTGCCTTTGAAACATTTTCATTTTTTAATATATCTCTTGATAATACCTTGATTCCTTATAAGTGCATATTGTTTCCATTAAAAAATATGAACAAAAACACACACACAATGTTTATACATTCTTTTTATAGATACAAATATTTAAGTAAATGCTCTGTTTATAATAAGCAGTATTAATGACATTCACCAGCCTGACTGTCTGAGAAATTTTCAAATAAAATATGCATCCTGCGACAGGAATCAAACCTGTATCCTATATGGAACTGTCATATAGTCTAATGTGATTTACCAATTGAGCCACAGAGGAGCATTTCAGTTAGCAAGGTCGATTTTACTGGTTTTAAAATGATGGTGAATTGTAGTTTAAAAACAGTAAAATCGACCTTACTAACTGAAAAGCTCCTCTGTGGCTCAATTGGTAAAACACGTCAGGCTATAGGACAGTTCTGTATAGGATACAGGTTCGATTCTTGTCGGAAGACACATATTTTCTATGAAAATTTCTCAGACATTCAGACCAGTAAATGTTGTTAATACTGCTTATTATAAAAAATGTCATATATAGTGATTTTCCAAGCGCAGCTTAGATGTGGCACAAGGCCGAAAGTAGGGGGTACCCAGTGAGGATCGAACTCACTACTCAATCGTAATTGCTCTAGCAAGACAAGCTTGCTAGCCATTACACCACCTCAAGGTGCCCCCCCCAAAAAAAATATCATATATATATATACACATACATACATACCAGATACATCAGTATAATTTTCCATATTGGATCACAGCATAATTAATCCATCCCAAAAATTACTAAACTAATTAAGTTTCTTTATTTCAGGTTTTCAGATCAGATGTTTAACCATTTTGACACCATTTCCCATAAGAGTCACTGAAAGACCCTTTGAGTTATTCTGTTAAAAAGAGAACAGGCCAAAATTGTTTTGTGTCAAATGCAATGTCTTCCCAAACAAGCAATGGTGAGGGTAACAAGATTATTCAGGCCTTCAGTAATGGTACCAACATTCATACTCTGGCTTCCATCTTCAAAGTCCATTCAAGAACCATCAAGAGAAGAGTAAATTTAAAAAAGAAGAAACTGTAGAGGGGAAATGTGGATCAAGAGGTCATCTTTTCTACTTAGAGCTAAAGAAACCAATTAGAAAAGATCCAACACAATTCATAAGACGTTTGGCATGTTAGAGAACAGTTTCACCTAGGATAGTCCAAACAGCAGTGAAAAAAAGACTTGAAAATGAAATTGTACGTGAAACATGTGAGGCAATTTTTTACTCCAGGACAGAAAGTTAGAAGGTTAGAGAGGGCAAAGATCATCTTGAATAATTTAGAAAATGATCCTGGAATCATATATATATATAAAATTATTTCAATTTTTCATGAGCATCCAATCCTTAGATATGATTAATTAATAATGAACATATCATTTTCATTTATGATTGATTTCATCATGATTCTTTTGTTAAGCTTGGAGAGTAATTATACATTCTTATTGCTCAAAGTAGAGTCCAATAGGGTTATAAAAATCTTGGAGAATTCCAGTAACATATCTTTAATTATTTTTAAGATACAATGATTCAGAGCTTAATCTAACAACTAGACAATTTTACTGCTCCACTCTGTGTCTGTGTGTGTGTGTGTGTGTGTGTGTAGAGAGAGAGAGACACACACACAATGTAATTGAAAAGTAACTCCCCATTTGAAAATACTTTTAATTTATTTATTAACTATAATTTTTATAAGAAATGGATATGAGTGTAAATCATTTAGCATGAGATTTTATTTAAAATTCAATATGGGCAGCAGATTTCGCTACCAGCTTCACAGGTAGCCCAGAAATCACATTAACTGGTTTCATCAGGAACTCTTGTGATATGGAAGACATAATTTCTTGTATTCACCCTTCCATAGTCTTAGTTTGGTATTAGTAGATTTGTTCCTTTAACTAGTCCCAAAGAAAGGTCACAGAGTGTTAAATCAGGACATCTGGCTGGCCACTCATACATAAAATAGAGAATTACTTTTCAATCAACCTGGATATATATACTGAAAAATATATTTTTAGGTAGCAAATTTTCTTTTTTGTAGTTATAGTTGAATTTGACAATGAAAGATACTTTTTTTTTTTTTCTTAAAATTTTCTTGGTTTCAAAGCAAACTCTTTATGTTCAATGAAGATTCATGAAAGACAGTCCATAGCTGAATGGAAAGGAAAAGAGGGTCCTAGTACTTTTGGTCATCATCTGGGAGGAGATTTAGGAAGATATAAGTTTGAGATTTTTGTTTCAGTCTTTTGAAAAAATATTTTCTGAATCAATCACTTCAAATCTGAAATTATAATCTGTTGCTAATGTAATGCAGCATGACACCAAATGGTTAACCTGTAGTTAAGATTCTAAAAAAACTTGAGCATGTGAGCTTGATTGGTTGGTTTCAGTGGGATGTCAAACCATCTGGGTTATTTTATAGTAAAAGGTAAATTGTGGGATTAGTCAAATTTATTATGTCTTTTCAAAGATTTTTCTTGATTTTGACAGTAAGTTGTCTCCAATTGTTTGTTGCTAAATTGAATGGGAATTGCTTTGAGGGTTAAGTTTCTAGGGTAAAGTTCAAGTTTACTGTTATATATTTTGGTATAATTTTATTTCTTTCAGGAAGGACAAAATGGCATGTATACTGATATTTTTTAATATATCTATAAATGTTATTTGTAATTCATTAACTGATAACAGCAAAATGACAACATTCTATTAGAATGTGTTTAACAGTATAGGATGTATGACATACTATGCATTCTGGCTGGTTTTCTTGTTTCAGTTAAAAGGAGTGTGTTAGTTTTGTGTAACCGATAGGTAATTGGGATATAGTGAGTTGTTCCTATCTTCACTTTCTGAAGCTTGATTTCCACTCTATTGGGTTTTATTGAGAAGAATTTGTTATGTATTTTGTTACTCGAAATTTGTTCTATGGAAGAATATATTATATATACATATATACAATATATATTATATATATATATATATATATATATATATATATATATATATATATATATATATATATATATATATATATATATATATATATATATATATATATATATATATATATATATATATTATATATATATATATATATATATATATATATATATATATATATATATATATATATATATATATATATATATATATATATATATATATATATATATATATATATATATATATATATATATATATATATATATATATATATATATATATATATATATATATATATATATATATATATATATATATATATATATATATATATATATATATATATATAATATATATATATATATATATATATATATATATATATATATATATATATATATATATATATATTATATATATATATATACGTTATTATATCTATATATATATATGAAACAGATTGTATATATATATATATATATACTCTAAGAGTTGACTTCTATTTTCACTTTTATATTCACACACGCTCTATCTTCGATATTGAGCACTTTATCCCATAAATATAGCACACCTTAAGACTATATTTCTTCATATATATATATATATATATATATATATATATATATATAAAATTTCATATTGTCATATTTTATTATTCCATTGGTGTAAGTAATATAGTATTTTATATATTATTTTAATTTTAAGTGGTTAACAAAGGACAGAAAATGCTACTCTGATATCCAAATACATATTGTGATGGCCAAAGATGTATTCCAAAAGCTAAGCAGAGTATTAAGAGTCAGGAACATCTTTGTTAAAAACAAAGAAAAGTGTATTGAACTTTTACATGATATCTATCTATGCTATATTGTAGTGAATGCTGGACAATCTCCTCAAAGATGAAGAAGAGACTTGAAACAACAGAAATGTGGTTCTACAGAAAGATGCTGAGGATACTATGAACTGAACATGTGAGCAAAGACAAGAAGGAAGAAGCAATTGAAATTTCTGGGGTATGTAATGAGGAAGGAGAGCTTGGAAAATCTGATACTCACAGGACAAATTGAGGGACAGTGGAAAGCAGTGAGTAACGTAATTGATGAGCTTGAGTAAATGGATGGTAGAACAGAGTTTGGAGAAGTAACTAAGATTAAACTTATTAAGAGCTACAAGGAACAGGAAGATGTGGATGGCCATAATCACTTACGTCCTGAAATAACATGGTCCATAAAAGAAGAAGTCTATTAATAGATTTTATATATCTGTGGATTAAGATTTACATTTGCTGAGAAAAAGATTTTAAGTAGTCATTCTTTTGCCAAGAAAAGCAAACTACAAAATGATGATTAAAGATTTCTTTTTAGTTAGAGCAGGGGTTACTAAACTTTTTTCACAGATTGCCAGACAACTGAGAGAATAATGAGCATGGGTTGGATAACCATTTTGTTCAATACAATATGCTTAATACGTAAAAAAAAAAATAAAAAATAAAAACAACATTTATTTACTAAAAACTTATCAAAGTATGCGACATTTGCAATAAAATAGTTATATCACCCCTCCTCACCACTGCACATATATCTGAATCCAAGAAACTCAGCAAAAAAGCTTAGATTTGTGAAACTGGCATTTACCTTTTAAGATATAATCAATATTTGCTTTGGAATTGCTGCATCCGACCAAGAGAATTGCTTTCAAATGTTCAGCCAACCTCATTTGATGTGTTATCTATTTAGATTTTATAATGAGTTTAGGTAAAATATATGACATAATTCGCTGAAGTCAGTCTTTTTTATATATGTCACTCATTAAACTGGTTTAAGCACAGCAATAGAAGTTAAAACATGGTCACTGAAGCAGATTCATAATCACTTTTCTTAGAAACTTCATTGCAGATACTTACACAAAAAGAACTCGTGTATCAAAAGTCGCAAAAAGTGGCCAAATTTTTTATTCTTCTCCAAGACCCAACTATGTTAAATAGTAGGTTAGAGTGGTCCCTCAAACCTTGGTTGATAGCCAGTCTAAGTGAAAAAAACTACTCTGAATTCAAAACTCGTGTATCGTGTCGCAAAAAGTGGCCAAATTTTTTATTTCGCTGATTTCCCTCAAACTTATATTAGTCGGATGCAAAAATCACATTGGTTAAATTTTGACATTTTTACTTACATCTATTTTAATTTGTTCTACATAGTAAGTTTAACTACAATTTATTGATAATTCCATATAAATAATTATATTTTACCTCATTGGAGGCAAAGTGCAGCAGCTTGCCAGATGAACAGGCCGGATCTGGCCTGTGACCCATAGTTGGGTGACCCTTGAGTGAGAGTAATGAATAATAGTTAAAGACTTGCAGGTTATCAGCAGGTAAACTGAGATACAGATGTTCACACTGATATCCTTGGAAAAGACATATATCCATCTTTTTCCAAGACCCAACTATGTTAAATAGTAGGTTAGAGTGGTCCCTCAAACCTTGGTTGATAGCCAGTCTAAGTGAAAAAAACTACTCTGAATTCAAAACGATAAAAAAGATACAGGAAATCACTCCACTATCTTTATCAAGAAATTGTGTTAATTCATGTATATCAAAAAAAAAAAAAAAAAAAAAAAAAAAAAGGCTGTGGAAAACTACATCCTGACAGAGCATGGTTTTAAAATAATAAAGATTATTTTGCAAAGTCATTCAAGCAGAATGAATTCTTCTCAGCAATATGAAGACATTTCTCAGATTTGATGTTTACTAACAAGTAATTGTTCTAATTTATTGAAATCTTAAAACTAAGACAAGTAGGATGATGAAAACCTGAGGGCATAAAAATTTCTGGATGCCTGAAATGGTTGTTCATAGCTAGATTGAAATTAAAATTTCCAATTTTGTTGTTTTGTCTCTGCAGCAGATCAGAAGTTATTCATGCTGTGCATTATGTAAATCATCACTGCATAGTTGCATCATTACCTGCTTAATTTCTCTGAAACTATTGAAAATAGATTGTTTCTGTCAGATGTCGATAATGCTTTTGACATGGCAACTTTTTTTTTCATTTTTAATCATTCCACCCTAAGTTATGACAAAGCCTTGAGATTGTCTGCATAAAATAAAAAATTGTAGTACCAAAATAAGTAACAATGTGAAACTCTTGATGCCATTTCCAAAGTGTTATGTTGGAACACACCTATTCTATAGTTAATAGACTTTCCCACCTATAACAAGTAGGAGTAGTAAGAGTAACAAGTCAGTCGCTCAGTCAGTCAATGTCGGATGACAGTTAGTTGAATACTAAAGTATCAGCGACCACAACTAAATTACTCTGCATTATACCTATTATATCAAGTTCCTAACATTTTGTACGTCGAACCTATTTTAGGACCGACTTAGTACAAATACAAGCCTCCACGGCAAAATAACTCCACAACACAAAGCAGGTCATCTTAAATCATGTTCGTTTCTGTTGTCCTTTCTCGTCAGTAATGTTTTTTGCGTTTTCCCTCACTCTATTGTCTTTCATCATCACTAAAACTTTGCATCTTAGTGGCTTTATCGACTTGATTGGGATAAAATGATAAAAAGTAAATTGGTTGGAAACAAAATATACTTCTGATTAGCTCTGTATTTTAGTCAAAAAGTAAACCAGTTTCAAGAGTTACTGAATATTACAGGCTATGAGAAAAAAATCACTATTAACAAGGGAACAATAAAAGAACAAGAATTAAGACATAAGATAATGATTCTATTAAAATTTTTGAAAATTAAAGTGACTTGAAAGCAAAAAGCTGGGTGACAGTTCCACAAGCAAGAAGTGTGAGAGAAGAAACTGTTAGCATAGAACTTATGGTTACATCTAGTCATTTCAATTGTAAAATGATGTGGCCTTGTTGGCAATCTAGTACTGAGCTTAAATTCATAAAATCTAGATATCATATAATTACCATGAAAGTATTTATAGGAAAGGCATAGGGAAAGAACATTGCATTGAAGAGAAAATAAGTGAAGGCAAAATTCCTGCCCGGGATCAGTAACATTGCAGATTCTTCTTTGGATTTTATCAATATATATCAGGAACACCAGACCAGATGCAAGGAAAAATAATAGACTTCTAAATACATAAGATAGTTTCTGATGAGAAAAATTATTTAGCATAATAGAGAGAGCCCACTTTTTTAGCAAAAGACCGAGCAATTGATTCAATGTAACCTTTCTACTTCATGTCAGCAGAAAATTAGTCACTCTTCTGGAAGATAGCAAATGCCACGCTTACAGAAGGCAAAATGAGTCCTCTAAGGTGATTAAAAAAGAGAAGTTTTTTATTTGGAGGTGTTAAGATTAAGAAGCCACTCCTTGCCCCAGTTAACAACAGATTTTATAATCAGCTGCCAATTTGACATTATCGAACCAATCAGACTTACTATTAAGTGAGGAGTAAACTGTTGTCATCAGCATCGATACCCAGTCGAGAACTGATGCGATCATTCATTTGCAACAAAATCTATTACCCTTGATATCATTCATGTATTGTAACTAGGTTAACTATAAACAGAATTTTTTAAAAAAAAAGATGAGTTTTTTTTATTTCCTGTGAATTTTCAATGAAAAGATATTAAGAAAAGTTGATTTTAGGAAAAAAAAAACCTGTTCCATAAAATTTATTTTTCAAAGTGTCTAAATATTTTTTTCTTGTCTTGATATTAAAAATAGAAGAGAAATTATATTTTTAGACTGAAAAATATAAAAAAATATTAACTTAAAGAAAAAAAAGGAAGATATTCCTATATAACAGAAAAAAACAGGGAGAGTAACTTTCCTCATGATATAACAAAAATTACAATAAAACATTTTTCTGACACTAATAATTGGCCTAACTTATTTGAGGGATGCTACTGCATGATAATCCCAGGAATAATACAAAAGTTGTGGACCCTGATTTTAAGGTGACTACAGATCAACTCAGAAATAAGAATATATTTTTTTCCACGTGGAAGTTCATCAATATCTCTTTTGGTGATTACATTTTTAGTTTCTACATTTTTAAATGAATGTGCTGGTAATTCAATGTTTATTGACACAGAAGACTGAATCAACAATTCAAGTTCTAATTCTGACTGAGGCAGTTACTTTGTCTTAGCACTAAAAAAGAATGTTGGAAAAAGCAAGAATCCATCTTACTGCCAAAGAGTTATGAGTAAAATAATAGAGTTGATTTTATTCTTTAGCCTTGCTAGGATAACCAGCCTAATTGAAGTACATCTCTGATGTCAAAATCATGGTCAAGGCAAAGTGAAACAACTCTACTACAACTAGCAGTTTATCGATAATACTGAAAAGGGGGTTTAAATAAAATAAATATTTAAAAATGTTTGAAGCTATGGTGTTTAAAATTTTGCTATATTAATGAGGGATGTGGTGTAATGGATAACCACTCAGGACGAGAAATCAGAGAGCCAAGATTGAATTCCAGCCAGGTTCGTTACATTCTCTTAAACACAAATACCCTTGGGAAAGGTATGAAGCCATCTGTTCTCTACGTACCTATGAGTTAAATCGAAGGACAGACTATCACATAAAAAACAAACCTACTGCAGCAAATATGCTTCAGTGAGTTATGTGCAATGCATGATACATGCTTAGGTGATCATGTATCTTTCAATACATGACTGACGAGGCAGATTTCTTTTTCCTGCAATAGGCTGCCATTTCTTTCTACGGAAGACCAGTTGCCATCCAAGGCTATAGAACCCTTTCTGTTCTGCTATTTTACCTTTCATACCTTTCCCAAGGATATTAGCACATAAGTAATGGATTCGACTGGAATTCAAACTCTGCTCTCCGATTTCCCAATCCAAGTCAATATCCATTTCTCCACCATGCCTCCTAGACTCCAAATATGCCGAATCAATCATTAACAGAAAAGAAGATGATCGTCCAAAAATCAGAGAAGAGTGCTCAGTATTTGGGATAAATCTCTTATAGAGTGTGGATATAGAAATCAACACTAGATGGTACCTATAAGTTTCACACCTCATGCGATCTTCAAGCCATATATATATGATAAAGAAATAACAAGTGTTGAGATATCATTTGAATATATATGAAACTGGCAATGGGACAGAGAAGGTTTCTTGTTTTCTTGAATTCTGAGTAAGCTCAAACCCAGGAACATAGAATGCAATTCCATTTCACAACCTGAGAGCTATGATTTTTTAGAAAGCCAAAAGTATTTATTTTTACTTTTTCAGTTTTCTATCTTCATAGAAACAATGAAAAGACTGTTGATCTGCTGTGTGATATCAATCTTCCTAGATGGTAGTGATGGCTAGAAAATTTCCTTACAAATGATTAGGACATAACAGATGTTGTTCTATAGAAGGATGCTAAGAATCCCATAGATGGAGCATGTGACCAACAGGGAAGTTTTAAGGAAAATGTGAACAAAAAGAGATAGTTACAATTTCTGGGACACACAATGAGAAAAGAGAGCTTGGGAAATCTGACACTCACAGAATATACTGAAGGCAAGAGGTGTACAGAGAAACATAAAATAACATTCCTTGTATAATGGATAGGAGAATAGCAACCGGAAGAGAGAGGAAGAGATAACACTGCTTAGAGTTATGAAGTGAAGGGCTTCACAGAACCACGAGTGCCCACAACTTGTAAGAACATGGTACATAAAAAATAAACTTACAAATTTTTTATTTTACTGCTGATGATCAGGAAGAGAAAATTCATGAGGATGTTATTCAGTTTTACTAGGTCTTTCCTTATATTGCCAAATATGGAACACTTTGAAGCCATCTTGAATTTGATCTCTTGTCAAAAGCTTATCTTTTCATATACTGCTTCATTGTAAATGATAGTTTTATTTTACAAAATTTCTTTTACTTACTTTTTTTGTTTTATTTGCAAGCTTCTTCTCTCAAATCTGACTGCTTCATCTCCAAGCCTTTGTGACTGTACAGAATTTCTTTTACTAAAGCAAAGGTCATGTTATTTTTTTCCTGCACTTGATCTCTTTATCTACCATTGAGTAGCAGATGGGTTTTAGTTACTCCAGGAGAAGTCATTCTATAGAAACATATTCCTTTGTAAAGGTCAGATCTTTGTTGTAGCATGTCGATGCTACGGGGACATTATGAATGCCTTTTTCTCTCTCTCAGGTTAACGTTGAATCCTGTTGCGTGATAATCCCAGAAACAATACAAAAGTTGTGGACTCTGATTTCAAGGTGACTACAGATCGATTCAGAAATAAGAATATATTTTTTTTCCACATGAAAGTTCATCAATATCTCTCTTGGCGATTACATTTTTAGTTTGGACATTTTTAAATGAATGTGCTGGTAATTCAATGGTTATTGCCACAGAAGACAGAATGAACAGGTCAAGTTCTAATTATGGCTGAGGAAGTTACTTTGTCTTAGTACTGAAAAAGAATGTTGGAAGAAGCAAGAATCCATCTTTCTGCCAAAGAGTTATGAGTAAAATAGTAGAGTTGATTTTATTCTTTAGCCTTGCTAGGATAACCAGCTTAAGTAAAGTACAACTCTGATTTCAAAACTGTGGTGATGGCAAAATGAAACAACACTACTACCACTAATTAGCAGTTTATCAATAATATTGAAAAGGAAATTATGGAGGTCCATAAACCTGCATATACTGAGGGGTCATGTTTAAAAAAATCAGGAACATGTAAATAAAGACATTAAATGTTTTTATATTTACTGTTTTTGGTCTCTTTATTATAATGTTTCTCTAGAATATGATCAATGGCATTTTTATTTTGAAAATTCTCAGAGTCGTTTACCATGTCAAAGATAGCATCTCACCAGTATCTGAGGCTGGTGTTTGGATACAGGTTAACCAGTTTCTTCCCCTACAAGTTTTGGGTTAAATCATAAGGTAGCCTTGGATACCTGCCAGTCTGGGAGAAAAAATACTCTAAATTTGAAACTAGACAAAGCAATGGGAAAATACTTTGCAAAGTTTTGCAAAGAAATCAGGAATTTATAAATTAAAAATGGTATGTGTTGAGAGTCAAATCATTTATGTTGTTAAGGGACTGAAAAAAGAGAAAAAAAAAAGAGGTACATGATGATCTCCATTTGTAGGCTTCAGTAAAGCTCAATATTTTAATCTTTTCTTTTTTTTTTTTAAAAAGAAAAATATTAGGTGTCAGAGCAAAACATGAGCACCAAATAAAAAAAAAAAAAGTAAATGTGTTGGTGAAAATTTACTAAATATGAACTCATCTCAAAGCTTCCGATTTGAATTTTATTTTATTTTAATAGAACAAATTGCATATCAAATCAGTTTTTAACTAAGTTTTAAGACAGTAGTTCCCAAACATTTTTTTTTTTTACTGGGCTGTATTTTTAGAATAAAAAATTTGCTTGCACAAATGATATAAAGTATGTTTAAAAATAAAATCCAGTGAGAGGTTTAAAGGGAGATGACTGCTGATTCAAAATCAGAACATTATCATTGATAACTCTCTCCTCCAATTTGCAGATACTAGTTACTATATTCTTAATACTATAATGCAAAAATATCACAATGATAAAATTGTCAATATTTTTTTATACTGGGACTCATACATGCAATTACAAGTAATCTATAATAATATTTTAAATTTTGAAATCCTATTTATTTTTGGCATATGAATTTTTTTAAAACTGTTTCTAAGTCGTTATCTTTCAATCATTCTGCCTCACCTGCTATTTTCTTCTGCTGCACCTTTAACAAAGAAACATTACTGAATTCAAACTCATCCCAAAGCCTCTGATCAGAACAGAGATTGCTTTTGTAGCTTCAATAATTTGTGAATCAACTTTTATTTTGATAAAACAAATTTCAAAATTAGGTTTTAACTGATGATAAATAATTTAAAAAATTTACTCTCAGGAATTTAAACCAAAATATATAATTAGCAAATATTTATATAAGGACAAATTTTATGAATAAAAAGTAAAAAACAAAAAATAAGATTTAACAAAAAGTAAGATTTAACAAAAATGAATCAAGATACTGAATTTGTTCCAAAAATTCTCTAAGATTTGCCACAAAGTAATCTAATCTTATTTGGTGTTAACAATTTTTATGTTTTATTTTATTTATATATATATATATATATATATATATATATATATGTACATACACACACTTTTTAGTCTGGTTTTGTGCAATGTAGTATTTACTTGCTGTTCAAAATTGACTGAATTCAATTAATTTTCTAATTAAGAACTCTAATTGATATGAAGATGTCTTCAAATGTAAATTGAAAAGTAATATGGATCTAACGAAAGAAGGAATGAAAATCAAAACTGCAAAAGCAAAAAGAAAGGGAATGAGTCAGCCGTTAATCTTGTTAACAGATCCTATGATTGGAATTCTAATTCTCTGTTTGATGCTTGTAAATATTGATTGATAAAACAAAATTAAAAAAAAGATCCAATTGATCTGACATCTGTGGCATTTGGAAGAATAACCTTCTATCAAAATTTGCTTTCAACAAGATTTTTGATTTTCAATAACTGATCCTTTGATTTTGTCAAACTGAAGCAAAATAATTTTTTAATGATCATTATAAATAATTATGTTTCTAGTTAACAAAGAAGTCACATATTGTCTTCATATATTCTGTTTACTATTCTGTTTTATATATTGTCTGAATATTTAAAAAGAAACAAATGCTTTTATTGCATCATTTACAACTGAACTTTTGCCTACATCTTTGTTGATATTAATGTTTTGATTACTGTGGCCTCTGACCTTCTTCAATTTGGATAACTTTCAGGGAAATATGTTAATTAATAATGACCTATCAGTTAGAGGTCAGTCAGGCACTGTCAAATAAAAAGAGACAATGACAATTCACTCTGCCCAAAATTTGGAAACAGCATGCTGTACTACTTGGCATTCATGCTGAAAGCTCCAATATGAACATTTCCATGTGTTTGGGTGTTAATCGGAGGTCAGTGAAGAGGATTTGGAAAGAGTTGGATGAGTCTAATGGTGATTATGTAGGTACGGCAACTCAGAAAATACACTTTGATTGTTCTGATAAGAAAGGAACTCCCAAATTTGTTGGCGAGGTCCTCACAGACTCAACCTTGAGGTGGTATTACTGCTCTGGGTCAAGAGGGTGGCTGCTGGGAGACCCTATGTCTGATAACTATACTCTGCAACATGCCACACAAGCAGGAGAATCTAGTCATGTCTTTCAGACAATTTCTGCAACCACATCACCCCTTACATCTGGCCACCTAACTCCCCAGACTGCAACATCCTTGATGATTATTTCTGGGGCACAGTTGCGCGAGAGGCCAAAAAACTCCTTATAACACTAAAGATGAACTGAAGGCAAGGATTATTGCATGATTCATCAACTCAAATAAGGAGACCGTCCAGAAAAGTTGCAGGAGATTCTGAAGTCGTCTGGAGACCATGGTTGAAGCTAATGGCAATTTTATTGAATAAATTTACTCTTTGGATATTTTTGTGTAATTTTGGTAAATATATCTGTTAAAATGTGATGTCAGTGTTATTTTCCTTTTTGCATAATTTAGACGACAATTTATCCATCGCATCCTATAAGGCACACTACATTTTCCCCTTTTCCAAGAAAAAAATAAAATCTTCCAGAAGTCACCCTACATCTTATACCCCAAGGACTGTATTTACCATTCCAAGACTGATACCTAAATTTCTATTCGACACTTGTCTTCTGATAAACCTATAGGTTTCATTCTGGAGTTAACTCTTGATGTACGATATCTCTTCTGAAAATTAAAGATATAGAAAAGAGAGAGTAACATCACTGTCGATGTTCTGTTAAATGCAGATTTTTATAGGCTGGAACTGCTAGCAGCATGCTGAATTCAGTGTTGGCCTTTTCTTGGACTGGTTGCCAATCAATGCTGTAGATACCAGTCTAATGTACTGTTTTACAAATATTAAAAAGAGAAAGTGATGGATTTATGTCTTTTCCAAATGGTATTAATATAATGCTAACACAAACTGGCTTAGCCAGAATTTGAACTCTGTTTGTCAATTTTCAGCAGTTACATCACTTCAAAAGTTAATAGAAATTCATTGAAAATAAAGCGAGAGATCAGGTATTAAGGCAAACGTTAATAAAAGAATTAAACTTTGTATGATGTAAATACATTTCAAATGTTTTCAATATAGAAATTCTTTCAAGAATATGACTTCCAGTATTCAGAGAAAAAAACAACCATTTTTTTTTTGCCAACATCAAAGCTCCACCGATGCACAACAATTCTCTGAAATTAGGATCTGGCAATTCCAAAGACAACAGTGCAACCTCTGTCTCAAATAGCTGCAACTCAACAAAAGTACATGTTCAATTCTGAGGAATGGCACTAATGGTATATACTTGACTATAGTGTCAGTTTTTATGATCAGCTTTTTTTTTCTTTTTTTTTTTCTAGTAAAAGACAGGGGGTTGCACTAGCCACAGCTAATGGTTTCTGGAGGGGTTAAAAATCTGCATTTTCGGTGACCATAACCTAGGTCTACATTCTCACGGTACCTTTGCACATACCATGTAGCAACAAAAGGGAAGAAAAAGATTATGTAGGTGGCAGGCCCTGGGTAAAAGAGATATTGTAGTCAGGCATGAATGAAAACAAAAGTACGGTACCTAAATCTTAATCTCATATATTTTACAGTAAGTGATTTTTCTCACCATTTTACAGTAGCTTTGTACAAAAAGAATAAACAACATTTATTTCCAATAAAAGATTACCAGGATGATGCCCACTACTCCAATATTTGACTATGCTAGGCCTACTAGTATTGCTCAGAAGCTGGGATCATACACAA
Organism: Acanthosepion pharaonis; assembly: GCA_903632075.3. NCBI lineage: Eukaryota > Metazoa > Mollusca > Cephalopoda > Sepiida > Sepiidae > Acanthosepion > Acanthosepion pharaonis. The sequence goes on along the minus strand of CAHIKZ030000516.1, from coordinate 796,684 downwards.
GCTATATGAAAAAATCCGATTTTTCACAAAAGAATTCAGGGGTTGTACTATATGTAAAGTAGGCTTATACATAAGTATATACAATATTTACAATGGACATTTTCACCATACTGAATGTTATCTCAGCATAATTTTGTAGTTGGCAGTGTGTATATGTGTTATAGTGGAACACACCTATTCTATAGTTAATAGACTCTCCCACCTATAATAAGTAGGAGTAGTAAAAGTAATGAGGGAGTCGCTTAGTGGGTCGGTCAGTCAGTCGATGTCGGATGACAGTTGAATACTAAACTATCAGTGACCACAACTAGATTTTCTCTGCGTCATTACCTATTATATCAAGTTCCTAACGTTTTGTATGTCGAACCTATTTTAGGACCGACTTAGTAAAAATACAAGCCTGCACTGTGAAACCACTCCATAACAATTTGTTCATGGCGTCTTCCTTCAAAAATGCAAAATGTAAATCTCCATGAGAGATCATATTTTTCAAGTGTATTGATATCAACACCCAGGAGCAACAGTCTGTGGCAAAGCTACTAAGATGCATGGGGTTACTGACAGTGAAAGTACCTGAGAAAAAAAATATTATTAAAGTAAGAAAACATTGAAAGAATGGAATTCAAGGAGACAGAAGATGACGATTGAAATGGCATTTAAATTTTTGAAGATCAAAGTTGACAAAAGAAATCAGAACAGAGTTCCACAATCAAGAAGTGCAAGAGAAGAAACTATTAGCATAGAACTTATGCTTACATCTGGCAATTTCAACTGTAAAATGATGAGACCTAATTACCAATCTAGCACTGTGCCTAAATGTCTTAGTTTCATTTCTAAAAGGCATTAAGCAATATCAATTCTTGTTTAGGTAAGTGTCTGCCATTTTCTTCTTTTTTTTCCATTTCTTGTATTTTCTTCTTTCGCAAGTTTAGTATTGCTAGGCTTGGTGTTTTCTCCTCCTTGATTTAACATTTATTTACATTATATAAATATTAATAAAGACATTATTTGGGAACAAAATATAACTGACCGGAGTAATTCTACAAGGCAACATATTCAAAGCAAGCTTATATGAAACTCAGAGTTAGGATAAGTGGACTATTTTAATTATCAATTACACAAAAACAAACAAATATATATATATATATATATATATATATATATATATATATATATATATATATAGATAGATAGATAGATACACCTAGTGAGCCAGACAAACCTTACTTTCCTGACAATCCATTTAGGTGAAACCTAGGTAGGTTTGTCTGGCTCACTAGGTGTATCTAGGTCTGCTCTAAGGTTGTATTGAGTGCTTTTGTTAGTTGTTTTCTCGTATCGGGGTTTTTTCTTTGGGCTTCAGACCTGCATCCGTGCAATTTTTTTTGTCGGCAGAAGTTCATGTTTGTAGCTCTTTCTTTTTTTAATACCTTTTTTTTCCTTCGAGATTGATTTGATTATTAGCAAATCAAAAATTCGAGGGTTTTTCGAAACGAGCCTAGTTATATATATATATATATATATATATATATATATATATATATATACACACACACAGTGCAATGGGTAAATTGTTGTCTAAACTGTGCAAAAATGAAAATAATTTAAATAGATACATTTACCACAATTACACAAAAATATCTGGAAATACAAGAGAGCAAATTTATTCAATAAAATTGACATTGGCTTCAACCACATCCTACAAATGATTTTTGAAATCTTCTGCAAATTTTCTGGACAGTTTTCTTGTTTAAGTTGGTGAATCCTGCAATAATACTTGCCTTCAGTTCATCTTTAGTGTTATAAGGAGTTTTTTTGGTCTATTGCTCAACTGTGCCCCAAAGATTATAATCAAGGATGTTGCAGTCTGGGGAGTTAGGTGGCCAGATGTAAGGGGTGATGTGGTTGTAGAAATTGTCTGAAAGACATGACTAGATTCTCCTGCTTGTGTGGCATGTTGCAGAGTATAGTTGTCAGACATAGGGTCTTCTAGTAGGCACCCTTTTGACCCAGGGCAGCACTACTTCCATGGCTATGGACCTGATTGACTTGGAGGGATCATTTTTAATCATCTCACCAAAAATTTCAGGAGTTCTTTTCTTATCAGAATGATCAGAGTTAGTTCTCCAAGCTGCCATACCTTCATAATCACAATTGGACTCATTCAACTCTTTCTGATTTCTTGGCACTGTCCAGGATTGACACCCAAACACTCTGAAAGGTTATGGTGGAGCTTCTGGCATGAATGCCAAGCAGTACATCATGCTGTTTCCAAATTTCTGGTGGGGTGAATATAGTTCTGATTTTTTCTCACAGATGATACCCAACTGACCCAACTATATTGTGCAGTTGGCAAAATCAAAAAAACAAACACACACGCATGAAAGTAAAATATAATATAGCGACAATTTACCCATCGCACACTGTATATTGCATACATACACATGAGAAGGGTTAAAAGTTCTCAGCTCAAATTTCTGGTTAATTTTTGGTCAATTGTTCAGATTTTTGGAAATGGTTCAGGCCAAGACCCTTTCAGTACTCATGTGTGTGCGTGTGCATATATATATATATATAGGGAGAAAGAGAGAAAGATGCATGCCAAAGTGGTTAGAATGTGGTCATGTAGCTAGGTATATAGCTGTCTTCCAATCAAGCTGTTCTAAAGATGAGATATTCAGATCTATGTATTGTAGCGATTTTGTTTTTTATTAAACTATATATATATATATATATATATATATATTTTTTTGTACAAACATAGACCTATGACAACAAAATGTACGTTTCTGTTAGATTTTAACATTTTGTCTGGTTTAAAGAGCCACATTCATTCAAAGTTTAACTAGGCCGTACAATGATATCTCATGATGGTTATACTAGATAACAACATGGCAACTTTCATATATATATATATATATATATATATATATATATTTGAAAGTACTTGGCAATTACTTCAAAGAAATATACAAACAAGAGTTGAAGAATTACCTTTAATGAGATAACAATTAAGCTGAAGTCACTTTACCTTTGGGCTTTGCATTGTTCTTCTCAAGAGTTATTTGTCATTTGCAAAGCATCTTGCTTTGTGTTTTCAACAAAAGCCATTCATTTTTTTTCCCTGCCATACAAAAGCAATGATGCTGAGACTTGAGATTTGAAAATCCCATTTTTATTGTTGTCTAATTTAGAATAAAAGAATAATTTGAAATAAACCATTTTTATCTGAATGAGCCTTTAAGGACAAGATGACAAACATTGGGGAAACAGAAAAAAATAACTCATGTACTAAAATAAAAAGAAAAATAATAGTCATAAATCTGTAGCTAAGTAGATTTTCATGTCAAGTACTTATGAATAATGAATCCTGGCAATTTGAAAATATATCTTCATAAATCTACGTGGAGATGACTTGGGTTTGATTCTTGAGATATGAAAGCTCAGTATACAAAAACAAAGACAAGCAAGAAAAATAAAAAAAATGGGAAAAATTAACAATGAAGAATTTCAAGGTAAAAGTGGGTGGTTTTATTGAAGTAAAAAACTATCAACTGAAGAAACTGAGCAGTGAAAATGAATATTTATTAAAATGAAATTATCCACAATATTATGCATAAAAATACAAAGTAAAAATGCTAAATGTTTGACCTTTGATACTTAGCTACTTAGTAATAGCTTAGGTTGGTAAGTTATTGACATATCAACTTTTTTGGTGGTTGGGTATTTGATCTCAAATCTAAGTCATATAACACTGGCAAATGCTTAAGTCAAAAAGGTACATGCACATCTGGCCGGCACTACAGTCAAAAACTTTCTTTTAATGCACTATAATCTTCTCACAGATGAAGAAGAGACTTAAAACGACAGAAATGTGATTCTACAGAAGGATATTGAGAATATCATGTGCTGAACATGTGAGTAAGGATAAAATTCTAAAGAAAATAGAAACAAAAAGGACACATACTTAGCATCAGAAATTTCAAGGGCTCAGAGAAAAAACGGCTTGGAAAATTTGATATTCACAGGATATACAATGAGAAGTGGGCACAGAGGGGAAAATGGCGCATAACCTACGTAACTAGCTTGTGTAAATGGTTGGTAGAACAGGTTTTAGGAGAAATAGCAAAAAGACAAAATTTACTAAGAGCTACAAAGGATAGGAAATTGTGAAGAGCTATGATCACCAATGTCCTGAAGAAACATGGCACATAGAAGAAGAATATTGTCAACCCATTACAATGCCCAAGAATCAGTGAAGGTTGAGGTTAACTTAATGAGGTTGTTTTATGGATGCAAAAGTTGTAGAATTTTGAGGATATATAGAAAAGGTAACGGTTGACCATAGACCTGAAGAGATGAAGAATGCTCTCAGAGGTCTTTTCTACAAAGCTGCCCAAAATGGAACATAGGTCTTATCAATGCAATACAAAGGGAATGAGGATGGTTCATCCCCCAACCCCACATTCATAATATTGTCAGTCTCAGCTGTAAATGTCTGAACTGATAAGACTAAAGAACATAGTTCATCAGGTACATGCTGTACTTGATGATCTCTGCTCTACTTTACAAGTATCAAACTAGGATGTGGCTGTTTTCAAGAGGTCTTGCTCACGTCTATAAATGATGCAATCAGAGCAATATGACAAGTTCTGAAAGATCCTAGTTGACGGGTAAGCAAGAAGCTGAAAGAGAGTTACATAGGTGAGAAGTGTGAGAGAAGATACAATTAAAATAGAGCTTATTACATGTAGCAATTTCAATAGTGAGAGGATTAGAATTAATTACCAATCTAGTCCCAAAAGCACATGATGAAGGCTGGAGTGCAGTGATTGAAACATTGTGATAATAGCAACAAAGATGAAGACTTTAGTTAGAGTGTAAATAATGTAAGTAAACCAGTTTTGTCAAGCAAAAGAAGAATTTATGAAAAATATTAAATCCAACATTTCCTGGATTTACTTTTCAAAAGGAATTTTCGTATTTTGTTGTTGATTTTCAGAGAGATTATTTCTCTTATGTTGTTAACCAATTCTTTATACCTTCCCAGAAACACAGACCCTTTCTCCTTTTCTTTGCCCCGACGGACATCTGTTTTTCACTCAGCTAACATCCCTGGCTTCGTTGCAATCTTACATCACATGTCAGTCAAGGATAAACAATGTAGGAATGAATAAAATGACAAAGTTTTCATGGAATCAGATATTAAATTCTTGACCAGCTTGACAGTACTGGAAGAAGTGGAGGCAAAACGGAGTATGGTGTGTCATCGGAGACTTTCTTTTCATTGTTGTCATATTTGACAGTTCTTGCTCTCATATATGTGTGTGTGTGTGTGTGTGTGTATATATATATATATATATATATATATATATATATATTATATCCTGATGCAAGGTTTGGGGATTTCTTCGCAAGCAACAAAAGCAAAGCTTTTATCTTCTTTTCTTGTTTGTATATATCTTTGGTTTGTATTCTTTCTTTCTCTCTCTCTCTCTCTTGTACACGTGTCAGCTCTACTTTCATCATGATTTTCTTTGCTCTTTCTTTCACTCTCTCTCTTTCACAGACACACACACACGTAGGCTATGTCTTTGGAGATCTTCCTTTGTCTGTGATTTTATGTACTTTCAAATCTTCCAAACCCACATCAAGGAATGTTTGCTTAACTTCTTCAAAATGGCTAAAGTGAACTGCAATGGCGCTAGAGAGCATGACTTTCAGAAACTAATTCAGAAGTCAAAGACATTAGTATATTTTTATTTCTTCTTCCATATTCAATTACAATGTCGATCAAAAAGAACAAAGTTGAAAGAATGAGAGAAAAACAGACACTCTCAAAGAACTGTGTTTGTTGTGTGTGTGTATGTGTATATATATATATATATATATAATTTTATACACATGACAGGGCCCTCGCTATCTGCAGAATCACCAACCACAAAGATCTCATCATCTGTAGACCATAAATCATGTTATTTATCTGCAGTTGACCTAGTCAGCAAAACTTTCAAGTTTAAAAACTTTCATTAAATTCGAACTACTTCACAAAACAAATTTCAAATAAGTAAAATATATGCAAAACTGGTAATACCAGCTGTTTCTTTATAAGGAAACATTCAATATTACTGATATTGGTTGGAATTTATAAAATCTTCCTCTTAAAACAATTGTTCAGAAAAATAGATTCTCAATACCAGTAGCTGTTATTACTCTTTCTAGTATTGTCGGGGTGGGTGGGGTGGAGTTGAATTAGTGTGAAATGTCAACATTTTGATTATATCATTATTTTTTTTATGTGACATCCATTTTAGTTGGCCTACTGGCTCTATCAGGATTGACTCGACACATAGTTTAAATAAATCTTGGGAGAAATTGCATGCTTCTCTTTATGCTGCTTTCGGTTTTTGTATACTCACTGAAATCAGATTTTTATCTGCATGCAGGCAGCTTGTTTCCAGTAAAGAGTGTAGCTGCCTTGGGGCAGGTGCATGATGGTTAATATATATATATATATATATATATATATATGGATCTTATAATTCAATCTGCACTGGTCACCACCATATTTTGGATGGAAAAACAAAACCAGAGTTGCTGTACACTTGCTTAGAAAGAAGGCTTAGCAAGACATACCAATTCTGCTGTCTTGCTTTAGAAAAGAAGCTTGGCAGGACTTGTACCTACTTTTGAATTCTGGTTAGACAATGCACAAAGTAGGTTTGAACACATCAGTTACCCTTTGAATTTCCTTGCTATTCTGGATGATTTTTTGGTATTCGAATATGCAACATGAAAACTTTGTTTTATCTTTCCGTATCTCACAATATTTGTAGAGATGGAAATAAATTCCCTTTTCAAGCATCAGTCAATTCTGAGAGTTGTCATTATCAGAAGAAAAAAACTCAAGAGTGGTAACAAAGAATATGGATTATTCTAATATCTTCTCCATATTTTCTGAGCAGTTCAAATAGGACATTATGTCATAATTTATCAGATGCTTTCATGTAATCTATGAAACACAGATATTGGTCTTTCCGTATGTGTACTGATTGCAATGACAACATTCTCAGGATGACGATAGCATTCTTTATTTCAGTGACTTGAACAAAGACACAGATTTTACTCGATTTTCAGTCTAATTCTGCTATGAGCTCTGTTCATATAAAAGAGAAGTGATGCATTTGTTTGCTACTTTCTATAGCATGGATACATAGGATAGCACTACTTAATTAGACTGGTCTACTTGTAAAAACCAGGGGAAATTTTTTGTCAATTAGCATTTCTTAAATCTACCTCAAAATACATTTGCCTGAACAGAAAATACTTAGAAGCAGAATCCTTTTTATAATATTAATACAATGTAAAAACAACCCCTATCTTTTTACAGATTCATCAGGACTTAGTTTCTCTGCATAATCTTATTTGATTATTAAACATGATTTTTAATAATTTATTATCTTGTAGCATTGTTGCTCACATCAGACACTATAGAGCCTCCAGAAGTTGTTCCCTGAAAAACACATTTCATAATGACTCCACAAACCAGGGACCCAAAACTATTGTAAAAATTAAGGAACAAGTGCTCTCTCAGGTAGGCCCATAACTTAAATGTCTATTGGGTATTGAACTCAACCCAGACCTCAAGTGGAACTTATACACATACTAAAAAAAGGTTCTGTTCCCTTCTGTCCTCTACCTTTACAATAGACAGGTCAGACCGAGGGCTTCTGTCATATATATGGGCAGGAGCATCACTGAGTTTTTGTGGGTGACAAATTTTTTTCCACACTACAACTCATTCCCCACACATGACATGTCACAAGTCGCTTACTGCTTTATAGCTATTCCCATGGAAAGTTTTCAAACAAACTATATTCCTTAGTCCCACCAGTTCTAAACTTCATGGCTAAGACCCAACTTGCTATGCACATTGTAGTACACCACTCTCCTTCCCATTGTATCCCATTGATGAGATGCAAGTTCCATTTGAGCAGTTTCTTCCCATGATCCATCACTTTGTAAAACTGTCTCCCAAGAGGATGCTTCAACAATTACCATAATGATAACCTCTCAGGGTTAACTGTAATCTCCCCCACATAACTACATAAATTTTGCCTCTTACTCTGTAACCCTCTACCAAGAGTGGATCTTAGGGCTTGTACAGGATGAACATCATTATATAAAGTAAACAAAAAATCCTGCCAACACAACTAGAAAAAGGGAAATAACATGACACCATTTTATGTAAGTGGGAATAGCTTGTAATTTAACTTTCACCTCACTAACCGAAAGGCTTTAGTTTTATTTTCAGACAAAATGATAATCAGATAATTTCAAAGGAAAAGCTGGTTAAAAATACAAAGCATGAATAAAAATGGTTGAAAGCAAGATTTATCAAGCAGAAATTGTGAATGAATAAAGCCAGATGGATGAAACGAGGTTTGCTTATAAGGGAAACATCATCAACATGAAAAAAAAAAATACTGAAGCACTTAGAATCGGGTCAGACAAGTGACAAATCTATAATTGAGGTTAGTATTAAGTGACATCCAGTCAAATGGTCCAGTATTTTCCAGCTTTGAAAGCAGGTCAGAGGTTAAACAAGATCTAATTGTGTTGGGATCACATTGTTCTTAACGATACTGTAAGCTTATCACAAAGATATTTATTCGAGTGATTAGTGATGAAAATTAATGCATTGAAATATGCATGGCTGATGCAGAAACCCATTTAAAATTGTGGACAAAAGGGAGAATCCATGTTGCTTTACATTAACCAAAGGCTTAATCAGTCCAGAAATCAAATTTGATATTGAAAGTAGCAACTAAATGGGGGGAAAAATACAGTGATCTTTCCTATTGGTCATTCCAGTAAACAGTGGTCAATGTCAGAAACAAGCAGGTCATAAATTTTTTCTTAATAATGATCCAGAAAGTTAATAAGTGAGACTGGCAATTGAGATATAGTAACTAAAAGCTGTAAAGCACTTTCTATAAATAAAAAGGATAAAATCTTTCTTAATTATAGAAAAAATTCATGTACAGCCATTTCTAAGATGTACTAAGAGAACAAACCTCCTTTCTCATAATACTTGTTGCAGGAGAGAAATCATCTAATATCAAGAAAAGCCTACAAAACACAGTAGCACAAAAGTCCTGCTATGCACATTAGTAAAAAAGGCCTATCATGCACGTCAGCATGAAAGGCCTACAAAACAGTCACGCAAATGTCCTGCTATGCACACTAATGAGGAAGACCTATAATACACGTCAGCATGAAAGGCCTATCATGCACGTCAGCATGAAAGGCCTATCATGCACGTCAGCATGAATGGCCTATCATGTACGTCAGCATGAAAGGCCTATCATGTACGTCAGCATGAATGGCCTATCATGTATGTCTGCATGAATGGCCTATCATGCACGTCAGCATGAAAAGGCCTATCATGCACGTCAGCATGAAAAGGCCTATCATGCATGTCAGCATAAAAAGGCCTATCAGACAGGTCAATATGATAGGCCTATCAGGCTTGTCAGCATGAAAGACCTACAAAACTCAGTAGCACAAGTAGGCTTGCTATGCACACTAATAAGGAAGGTCTATAATGCACGTCAGCATGAAAAGGTTACAATATACAATACCATTAATGGCCTACCATGCACATTAGCAGGAAAGTCCTATTGTTGATTCCAATCCACAGTAGAAATGACTGCAAGAGCATCTCAATCCTCTAATTTATAGGAAAATCATACAGATGCAGGCTGGGATTTCTTCCGAGCCAATAAGAGAGGCCACTTTTCAGTCTCATCTGCCATATATATGTTCTTTCTTGTCTTGAAGTCAAAATGCTGTGGTCACTTGTATCCCTTTTGTGTGTTAACACCATTTCTTACGTTGTAAACATTCTTGTCTCATAGAATAAAAGACCTACAACACTATTTACATCTCCATATCTTGGAAAAGGCATGAGTTTATATTGCATGGACTAGTACTAGATATTATGAATGTCTTTTTATTGTTATAGAATAATTATAGAAAAGAAACAGAGTTTTTCAGTCTTTGATGGACCACACTTCCATCACTTTTATCTGGTCAAGCAAAAGTAAACCAAAAAGCTGCAGCACCCTTTGTCAATCTTGAAAATGCCTCATCAAAATCATAGTTCATAACTGTTATACATAAACCGATGAGATGTATTGGCAGCATTGAGTGGATGATAAAAACCTTGCCCAAATTCTGGTTGGGAGTTCATTAAATTAAAAGCTGTCAGCATTTATTGAAAGAAATGGGGATAAATTCAAACCCTATGACAACACACCCTTAATGACATAACATAATAATATTGGCAACACTGTGTGTTTCATGTCATCAGAGAAGGTATAGGAGAAGTGCCAACTGGCAAAGTGAATTTATATTGATCACCAGTAAAATTTGGTAGCAAAATTGAATCCTAGTTTTTGGTTCTGGAGGAGATTAAAAGACTTTGAAAGGTTTTTAAAAAAAACAAACAAACTGAATATAGGAAAATGACAGGACTTAGAATATTTATAAATTTAAAAATTATGCTTTATTTTTTGTACATTTGTGGAAATATTTGACTTTCAGCAATAAAAGTTATAAAAATAAAATTAAAAAAAAAATCAGTTCTTTCGAAATATTATGTACTTATTAAATATCCATTTTTCAAATAAAATTAGAAAAAATTTGAATTCTAAAATTCTGATCTACTTTAAAAGGTCTATAAATTATATTTAGTGATCAATATTAGATAAAGCTAACAATTTTTCATCTGACTCCCAAATATCTCACTTTAATGAAACATGACTGGTGTTTATACATACATACGTCCATACCACGCACATACACATATATGTGTGTGTGTGTGTATGTATGTATGTATATTATTTTCATATAGAGTTTCTCAGTAAAGGAACAAAATGAATAAAAAAAACAAGAGGTAAAACTATTGTTAGCCACCATGTTTCATTCTCTGGACGACTTTATCAAGGAAAATGAAGGATTTATTTTGTTGCACATGTTTGTACACAAGAGCAAGGATGTCATTGATTTATCAAGGCATTTAAATTTGAGAACATTCATGAATATTCATCAGGTGTTTGAAAGGTTATATATATATATATATATATATATATATATATATATATATATATATATATATATATATATATTGTGGATCTTGTGGACTATTGTGTAGAGTTTCATCCTAATTTCACCACAATTGTGATCTTGTACCAACTGAAGATTCATAAATATATTTGGTCCTACTCAGTATGCTGTTAGTTGATATTTATGTCCAATTAAAACCAGCATCACAACCCAATTTCTCTAACAAGGAGCTCAGTATCAAAATACAATAATAATATATATATATATATATATATATATTTTAGTTGGATAGATGTGATTTTGTGACCCTGGGTTTCACGCTTTTGCAATCATCAAACTTTGTATGATGATCGCAAAAGTGTGAAACCCAGGTCCCAAACTCACATCTATCCAACCAAATATGTTAGCTCTATCTCTGATATTGAGCACTTTCTAATAAGTACCACAAATATATATATATATATATATATATATATATATATATATATATATATATATATATATATATTGTCTCCTTTTGGTGGAGATAAGTCACATGGGTCACGTGACACCCACTTAGTGACATCACTTCATACAGTGATGAGAGTAACTAGTCATTCAGTTTGTTTACAGCAGCCAAACTGAGCAGTTGCTTTTTTTTTAGCTTGGGCCAAGGGGCCCAGGAAGAGGCTAAATCTGTCTCCCCCAGTAGCTTACAAGCACATGGTACCATTTCCCTTTGCGAATATATGTTCAGCAGATATATAATGAAACTCCAACTTGCAGTCCTCAATTCAGGCAAACCCAAGACTCACCATTTATCCTTCATGGAATATGAGAGAGAGTAGATGAATCCGGCCCATTGGAATCTGCTGTACTAAAACATGGTTTCTCCAGAAACACAGAAGAATCTCCATGTAATATGCAAAACTGTTCCTTTTTGTTTCTGCTTACACTTTGCTCATTTGATTACATTTTGAATATGAAACTCAGCAGATATAAAAATTTCTAGAAAATAACCTGAGTCAAGAGGATGTGCTTTCCTTAAAAAGAAAGCTAAAACTGTGCTTAGTGTGACATTGGTTTGATCCCTACTGGGGTAATATATTTTCTTTACTAAGATTTCTCAACCAGATATAATACACACTGTTTAATAAATAGAAATGGGGCATCTATTTCAAAAACAAAGTATCCACTCTAATAATGTTTAAAGCAAAAAAAAAATATCAGATAAAAAATAAATCTATTAATTCTTGAGAATATATATATATATATATATATATATATATATATATATATATATATCATAATTAAGTAATTCATCAAGTCTAGAAGAATCCTCAACAGAATGCAGAAAGCACTGGATGGCCGTTTCATCCTATATTTGGGGCTAATCAGCAGTATGCATCCACTACTGAGAATTGAACCCAGACTGTTATGATGCAAGCATCATACCAACTATACCAATGGGTCTTGGTGATGTAAAGGTAACGTGACTCATGGGGGGGACAGTCTATTGGCTTAGGGAAAATCATATAAGTTACACCATGGAATTTGTGAAGAGCAGAGCTATACTGAGTCTAATTAGTTACCTCATCATCACTAAGGCCTGTTGATACAGTTGGTATGATGTTTGTGTCATATCGTAAGGTCCAAGTTTAATTCTCGGTAGTGGATGCACACTGTTGATGAGTCTCAAATATAGGATGAAATGGCCGTCCAGTGCTTTCTGCATTCTGTTGAGGATTCTTCTAGACTTAATGAATTACTTAATTATGATTATTTCAAATTCTCCTAATAATTTCTTTCACTTACACACACATATAATACAAAAATATTAGGTTTATCAAGTATCACTCTTCCAAATTAGAAAGTTTATCATTTCTCCAAATTACAAATTTCTTTGTGTGCCTATGTAGTCACACGAAGATGACAAATTTAGTCTTGACGAAGTTCTAAAAACAAAACCTGTCACATGAAAACTTTTTCCCACTTTGTCATGCATTTTCCCCCAAAATTGATCTTGATATATATAAAAACTTATATATTTTTATGTCATTATATATAGATATATTGTATATTCTGTAATAATTATTGCAATACTCATATCTGGACTCTGACGAACAAACCACCACTAAACTTTGTGTCAATCTTTGATAAGTATTCTGAACTTTTAATATTTTTGATTATATATGTGTGGGAAGTGAACATGACAGCCTTCAAATTCTGGTGGGTGAGGTTGCTGTATTCATTTTACACTAATGCTCTTGGGAAAAGCAGGAATCTATTTCTTCTCTCACTAGCTATGAATTAAATATAATAGCATAGCTGATTTGGCTTGTCATTCTTGAGATGGCAGCCAGTCTACAAGAAGGATGACAGCTATCTCAAACCTCCTACCAACACATCATGTGACAAATGTGACACATTTGGGGAAAGCCTGGACTTTGTAATAGACAGATAAATAATGGCTGCTATATATGGGGAATATGATATAAAACTATAATAGGGCAGGGTGATTTTGGAACTCTAGTATTGCATTCAGTTTGAAAAAGTTTGACATGAAAAATAATGACAGAAAATATTTTTCCCAAATTGTTAACATTTTTTGAGGAAACTAGTTTGAAGATTAAGTTTCAGTTCAAAATTGTAGTATTGCAATTTAATACTGTCAATCAGTAAAAGCCTTATAAAATTTATAATTTACTGAAGCTTTACAAATTTGATATGGCCAAAATGCATGGCACAAGCACATTATAACTAAATCACTGTGCCATCAAATAAGACCTTCATTTGCTTCAAAGGGAAGTTATACTGAACAATTTAGCAACATTATGATGTAATATATTATATAGGGTAGTAGTTTTAGTGCAATTTTCAATAATTGATGCAAATTTAAAACATTTTATTTTATAATTTGTGCCCAGCAGGATTATGGTGTTATATACACTTTTATCTATTTTTTTATTAATTATGATCTAACAAATCTCATTCATTTAGAAGACATTTTTGTAATCTTTTATAATTTTTTACAGTTTCTACTTATTGAAGACAATAAAAAAAAAAATGCATATTTTGCTTGTGGTGATTCATAATCAGAATTCTGGTTTGAATCTATTTTCCATTCAACGTATCTAATACAAAAGATATCAACTTTATTTGGATTTTTTCTTGAAATAGTATAATTCTGAAATCAGTTTGTAACCAAAAACCTGTAGAAATTAAGTATTTCTGTACATTTTTTCAGACAATCTTTCAAACTAAATGCTTAAAAATTAGTAAAAGCTATGAATCTAATTTTTGATGTTAGTAGTTACACCATCAAACCCAAGATTTTGCATAGAGCGCAATGTTGATTTTCTAAAAAAAGCAAAAAAAAAAAAACAGCCTGCCCTACTCTATATGTCAGACTAAGTATAGGTGACAGAATAAATTAGAAAAAAAAAATCTTTATGTTACGCACATTTTCTGTCAGAATGATAATATTTTCGTTTATGTAGGTAGATGGAATGAAATACACCAAATCCCAGTTATAATTCTACATTGAGAAATGTAGAGGATAAAGGGATGCTTAACAAAATTTAAATTCTAAATTTTTGGTCGCCAATTTGTTTATATAATTTCAGTAGGAGGCATGGTGGAGTAATGGATAGCAGCTCAGATTGAGGAATTGGAGAGCTGAGTTTGAATTTCAGTCAAATCCATTACATTCACTTACATGCTAATACCCTTGGAAAAGGTATGCATCCTCTTCTTCTCCTCCAGCTATGGGTAAATAGCAGGACGGACCAGGTTCTATAGCCTTGGATGGCAATTGGTCTACTGCAGAAAGAAATGGATGGCAATTGGTCTACTGCAGAAAGAAATGGATAGCAACTGGTCTGCTGCAGGAAAAAATCTGCCTCATCAGTTATGTATTGAAAGATACATTATCACCTAAGTGTGTATCACGCATGGCACATAAATGACTAAGTTCAACTTTTAGAATGCAGTTTTAATCACAGGAGAAGGTAATTTATTAAGACAAAAGCGTATAGATAGTGAAGCAATTTCAGAGTCTTCTATGGTAAATTTACTAATACCATATGTACTTGAGTATTGGACGACTTTAAGTACATGTATATAGTTTGTGAGTCATCAGCAAATATTAGTAGACACATCAGTTCTTAACATTTAATTACAGAGAACTATCCTTTTTCAAACCTTGTTGACTGGCACCACAGAATGACAAAGAATTATACCAAATAATAGAAACCAAATCACTTGAGAGCTTTCAACAATGGCATCAACTAAAATGGAGAGCAAATTGTTGTAGGAAAGAGCCAGTTACCCTACTTGGCATCATGAATAGACTGAGCCATTCATGATAAGTAGTCCTGAGTAATTGTCGAAGAAGATAGTACTGTTGCAGTGACTTGTTGAGCTGAGTATTGAATACTACTATCAAGACTGTCAAGTGCTGTATCTTGCCAGACACCACATCGCAACAGGTTCATTTTATGGAAAACTCTTGTCACGTAATGTTTTCCGTATGGGATGACAATACTTTTGGACCACCCTGTACAATCACAATTGAACAATATCGTCTTTATTTCACTGAAGCATTTTCTTTTAAATTATTTAATGTTTGAAAAGAGGTTTTGGCCTGGTTAGAGCCTGTTACCCTGCTTACTATCATGAATGGACTGATCCATTTATGATAGTAAGCAAGGAAAGTCCTGGGAAATATTCTAAAAAAAAAAAAAAAAGATAATAATATTGCAATGACTTGTCTAGCTGAATATTGTATACTACTATAATGACTGACTCTGTCATTTTAAGTGTTATGTCATGTCAGCCCCTACATCACAACACATGCAACATGAAGAGTAAATAATGACATAATCAAGATGCTGGTGTTCTACATGACTTGAAAGAAAAAGTTAGGAAGGAAACCGCTATCAATACTAGAAAGGGCAATAGAAGTAGGTCTGAGAATTGTGTTTTCCTGAAAAACTGTTTTCATAGAAGGTTTATACATTTAAGCTGACATTTACACTGGCTCTTCAAGTCAATGAATGCCAGTCATTTTTTTAATAAGTAAACAGCTGATATGACAATTACCAATGTTCATTTATATGAGCACAAATCTTTGACCATTTTTTTTTAATAAGTAAATGGCTGATATTATAATTACCAATGTTCATTTATATGAGCACAAATCTTTGACCAGACAAACAACAATCTCATTGATGTCTCCAGAATCAGGTTCTGAGAATGACAATAAAAAACGGCAAAAGATGAAAGAAATACTCATCAAAAACGATTTAATTATTAAAATTGTTTCATCTAAGAGATTCAAATATTTATTTCTGTCATTAAATCAAGTTTTAATTTCTGACTCCTAACTCTTTTTGCACCCCTCCCCAACAATCTTTTTTTTTTCATAACTCTTCAAAACATATAAAAAAAATTTCAGACGAGCTGCATTCTTTAGTTCCATCAGATCAAAACCTTCACAGCCAGTATCTCCCATACCATGTACACAGGGTTGATTTATATTCCATTTTAAGGAGGAAGTTTCAATTAGCTTCTTCTGCAGAACTGTTACTTTGTGGAACATATGCCTGAAATGATTCTTCTCCAATCACTACAATCTACATCTAGTCTGACATCTCCAATCCTTGTCTCTTTGACTGCCCCCTCTTACTGCTCAACATGGGAAAAAAAAAAAAAACATCAACATAACCATTGCATTTCATCTGCAGATAATATTCCATACATTTTCTTTTAGATTCTAATTCACCAATTGGTAGTTTATTAAAATTCATAAAAGCAAATATTTATTATGAAAAAGAAAACTGTATTTTCTAATAAAATTATAGCTTGAATGTAATAAACATACCATTAGGAAAACGAATACATGTAGAATTTAGTTAATTTAAATTGCTGCAAAAATAACATGTAGCAAATTTAATATCCAATATGAATAAAAAAAAAAAAAAAAAAAAAAAAAGATAATTTCTGATATTTTATTTTTCATGTTTTGGTGTCTGATATCTTTTGAGGGGGAGGGTGTTACAATTTTGCGATCTAGATTTTATGAGATCCTTCTGACACATATGCAAACATATACCATTTAAATAAATAAAATGTCCTTGCAATTTAAATAACTACTGTTTCATGCATTTTTAGTGATTTACTAAGCATATCTTAGATGAGGCACTGAAAATATGGAGTACACAGTGAGGATCGAACTCACTACTCAGTTGTAATTGGCCTAGCAAAACAAACTTGCTTAAACCTTGCACCATAATGAAATGCACTATTTTATGCATTTTGTAGAATTAATTTTTGAAATCATGTACTTGTTTTTCCAGATGCATAAAAGGCAGAGAACACTATAAGTATTGTATTAATTTTGTTTTATATATATATATATAAAACAAAAATAATGCAATATCTTTCGCACTCTCTCTCTCATATATATATATATATATATATATATATATATGCGCCGATTGAGCACTATGGAGAAAGTGAATTTTTAACAGTTGTTCCTCCTGCTTAATGCATAGCACTTCACCAAAATTGAGCGCTCTGGTTGCTGGTCTGGCATTTTTATACATCATGTATATAATACTTCAAAAGATTCCATTTCTCTGCCATGTGTTGATAGCTTAGGTGTAGAGTCTCTGACTAATGCCAAATCAGTTGAGTTTCAATACCATTTTGAAGCAATTGAATATCTAGCCACACTGATGAATGTGTGTGTGTGTGTGCGGGTGAATTACATAAAAATGAATGGGGTAATAGAGTTTCATTTTTATGTTATTCATTTATATGCTCTATAATATATTGAGCTCACTCTCTCTCTCTCTCTCTCTATATATATATATATAAAATCTATACTTTTGTGATGTGACTGACCAATGAGAACTGACTCAAATATAATTGAAAATACCAGTGTTTCTGTCTTTATTTTCTCTCAGTCACTGGTGAAGCTTTAAGGAAAGTGAAATATGTTAGAGTGACATAGGTTTCCTATTTGTTCTTCATTTTATCATCATATATAACCAAAAATAATGCAATATATATATATATATATATATATATATATATATATATATAATTTTTTTGTGATATATAACAAAATTACACAATACTTATAGTGTTCCACACACTTCTTGAATCAGGCAAAACAAGTACATAATTTCAAAAATGAATTCCCACGACAAGAATTTCTTTTCCTATCTCAGTACATTTCCTCATAAAAAAGCAAAATATTCATGAGCAGTTCTGCAATTATCCCCAGAATACAGAAAAATTGGGTTTCAAATGCCTCATGCTATATGCATATCGGTTTGAGAATATTCTCATGACTATTATACTAAAAATTATTACTTTGAAGTTGTATATGCTTGTCATATGAATAAATAAAATTTTGCCCAGCATGTGATATGAATTTATTATAATTTGAGTAGCACAAATAAAATAACTGTTTGAATTTATACAAACAATTTTCAGCAAAATGAGTCAGGAACTTGTTTATAACTTTCAATACCTCCATAACTGCAATAGTACCATTGTTAAAAATTATTTTTTTTCCACTAAGTAAATTTTGGCTCTCTGTAGTTTGGAGGAAGGGGTTAAGGTAATAAAATAATTTACTGAAACCTGAACCTTGCTAGCCTGCATGCAAAGCTCCTAGACCAAGAAACAAAGGGGGTTCAAGTGAAGCTGAAGGAAAAGGAAAGAAAAACAAAAGTGTTTTTTCAACTACAATAAATTGTATTGATAAACATGATGTTTTAATCCATGGCTACTCCAGCCATTTGAAATCTGAAATCCTTGTGTTGACCACCAAAATTTTTTGGGTAAATTGGAGCTGAAATTTAACTATAAAAAATCCCTGCAATGTGACTATACAGAGGAGTAGTAGATGTGACGGCCAAGGATTGTGACACAACACTGAAAACCTGACAGAGGGTAGTCTCAAAGGAACCCACTTGACAACGAAATTGTCTTTTTCATAACAGAATTAAGTCTTATTTTCACCCTGACAATTGTAACAGAATAGTTGTTTCCTTGACAGAGAACAAGTACAGTTTGAAAAACAACACACTATATTGAAGAATCTGAAATCAGCAGGTATGAACGGATTCTCTCATGATCTTCAACAGCTCACTTCAAATCACTATTATGAACATTCACGTTTTATGTCTTCAAAGTAAATAAACCCTTTTTAACTGGGTTTGAAACCCTTTTATTGTACCTTCTACCTTATAATTTGCATTGTTTGGTATACATTGACGTTTTTCTTATTGATTTTGATTGTAAAATTTATCTTTTTCTTACAACTAGCATTGAACATTATTTTAGAAAAATTAAGTTATTTACCCAGGAATTTATTATCCCTCTTCCAGGTGCACAAACCAACAAATCTGTGCATGCCTAATAATTACTAAATTTTTCTTTTAATTAAATTGTTTGGTTTTATATCTCATTGAGTGTCACTCATCATGCACCTTGTTGTCACTTGATCTCCAATCTCGTTTAACTGAACCCACCAAATATATATTAAGTTTTCTAATTTTTTTCCTGCTATTTTTTATACCATTTCATCATCACAGGGAAGACCCTGAGTTTTTTTTAGTCATGATCAACAGCAGGCTTTTTACCTAGAACTGCTATCAGGACTCAAACTTACCCTAGACTTTAATTCCTATTGGAAATGGAGCATTGTTGACATATCTGGGCTGGAACTGAATAATCATCACTTTCCAGACTTAACATAATTCAAATGCATTTACATGGCTTATGGGTGACAAATTATTTCCCACCCTACAGCTTATGTTTCTAGTCTCTTGCTTCTCTATTGTTAAATTCATGACATATATTCAAACACACTAAATTCATTAGTTACAACAGTTCAGACCTTTACAGCTAGGACTGGCCATGACATTTACACGGATTCAACTCATCTTCATTGCCTTTGCAGACTACTGGTAAGTTCCACCCAGAAAGCTTCTCCTCTAGAACTGTTACATTGTAGAATAGACTCCTAAGAGGACGTTTCTTTGATCCCTATGATCTTAACCTCTTTCATTCTAGAGTCAACCATTATCTCTTCTAGATATCCTCATAATATACACTTGCTACTCTCCTTGTAGACACTTACAACAACCTCATTCAGTAATCCACTACTTTGAGTGGCTCTTAGATCTTAGATTGGGTGAACAATAGTATAAAAAAAACTAAAACATTCTACGTGCAGGGGGTAATATCCCCCAAATTATCAATCATTCAAATTTGCAGTAGATGAGAACTAGATAACATAAGGGTTGTAATTTTAAAAGAAAGCTTAAAAGAAGATCATAATTTTAGATCTTGGAATGGTCACTGAAAAACTGCCAAAAGTCTGTTAAAAGAAAAGTTCAGGGAGGGAACTCTGAGCCAAAGTGTACCTCTGAGAAGCAACTGCAGGAAGGAATAACTTGATAACTCCAATAAATAATACATTATATTGAAAAGAAAATTTATGTTCTGTAATCACAGCCATGTTCAATTACCCTACTTAAGTTTGGTTTGGTTAGATTTTGTTTAACGGTGTGTTAGCCCTGATGGGTCATTTTATGCCAACCAGGTGAATATATATATAAATTACATATATACTTTTCTGTTCTTTTTTTTTTTTAAATAGTTGGAGGTTAAGTTCCCCTACTTAGGAAATTCAGAAATAAACCAATATTTTTTTAAGTAATTAATACATTTCATTTATAATTCAACTTTATTTCTAATTAATTTAAAAATTATATTTAGTGGATGCGCATGTCTACATACCATATATACTTGAGTATATTGCGAGTTTTTGTGGTTAAATTTTTATGCAATAAATTGGGCGGGGTGCACTATACACAAGTAATTTTCCTGGAGAGATTAAAAATCATACATTTTCAATGACAGGTTGTGCTATACACTGGTAATTTTTTTTGAGAGGTTTAAAATTCATGCAAAAATTTCAGAGGTCATGCTATACATTAAGTTGGCTTATACACAAATACATATGGTAGATACTCTTGTTTTTTTAAACAGTATCAATTTACATCAAGTGGCTTGTGTTTTTCAATGTCTTAATATATGAAATGTGCATTCTGATGGAGTTTAAACCAGCATTGCCCTTATTGGGGAAATGATTATTGGATTATAAATCCTTAGAAACTACTTTATGTTTTCATTTCTGATGTAAAAATAAAGTGAGCAGATATGGGTTTTGAGGGATCTCTATAAGAGATGTGCATTTCATAAATAGGCTAATTGAACTTTGAATGCTTTCCATAGCCAATCACTTATTCTATAATACAGATATCAAATCATTTAATAATAAATATTAATTTAAGCATAAAAATAGCTTAAAGCTTGTAATTATTGTTAATTTTATTCTTTAGAACAATAGAGATATATAGGGTATAGCTAGATAATTAGATCTGAGTATGCTTGTATGTTAGGGGAGCTAACTGATCCATAATGCAGGCATCTGTTCAGGCACATTTGTACTTTTTCAAAACCCACAGAGCCACCCTGTGGTTTTGTTATAATGGAATGTCCCACACTCCCTATCGCCTATGTGGACTATATCAGTAGCTATATATGGTGAGCACAGGATATACGTGGGGGCTTGATTCAGCAATTCATTGGAGATTCTTCTCCAGCTGTGCTAGTTGAACTTTCTGCCTTTGGGCAGAGAGGAACTCAGATGAGGCTATGCCAAAGGGCAGAGTCTCGCCTGGGGAGGTAGACAGCTACCTGACCCCGTTTTTCAGGTATTACTAGGCTGCCACCCAATTCCCTGTCTTTCAGTAGTATATTCTCTTTTATAACAAACCTCTCTTCTTTCATCTACATGTGTGTTGCTGTTCCTTCACTCGAGTACCACCTTTGTTTGATTGTAACCTCTTAAAGGAAACAACAGGTTTATACTGTGACTAGGCTGAGCCGACCCTAGTTTCTGGGAGAAAGTATATAATCTGGCATGATCACCAGTTTGAAGAAAATCACTGCTCAAACGCTTAGTCATGATTGAGAGCCTCTGAACCCTTTCTTCAATCTAATTTAATTCACAAGTTTTGGGTCAACCCCTAGTATGGTTGTCAGGCACTTTCCAATGGTGCTGCTTGATGAGATTTTATCGATTCATTTGTTTTTTTTTGACAGCTTCTCAACCTTTTGCCTGCAGGTTATTTAAAGCTAGAAAACATTGTAAAAATTTATGGAGATGATAATGATTAACTAAAACAAGTTCTACTAATGAGCCTATAGCTGGTGGGGGGAAAAAGGTGGATTCATGCCTTTTCCAAGGGTATTTGCATGTGTTAATATAATGAACTTGACTGGGATTGGAAGTCAGTTCTCCGATTTCCAGTTCCAGGCCCTTATCCATTACACCATTTGGTATTCCCAAGTGATCACCCATTTAGGTACTGACCAGGTTTGACATTGCTTAACTTTGGTGATTGTATGAGAACCAGTGTTTTAACCTGATATGGCCGTAAGATGCTACTCAAAGTGATCATCAATATTATCAAGAAGTTACACCATTGACAACTCAACCATGGTGAGATTTGAAATCAGGTCTCAGGATGCTAATGTTCTGACCACTCGGTCATACATCCACATTGTGTGTGTGTGTATTATTATTTTTTAAATTAATACCACACCATATAAGGTAGTAAAGGCACTAAAATACAAGAGGTTACAGGATGTGGAAGAATTATAAACAGAAACATTAATAATGGAAGAAGAAAGAGTAATCAGGCAGACAGTAGACAGTGATTGACATTGCATTTAAATTTTTACAGATTAAATTTGGCTGGAAAGCATGGAGCTCGAAGGGAGTTCTATAACCGAGAAGTGCAAGAAAAGAAACTGTTAGTATAGAACTTATGGCTACAGTTAGGGATGTAAAAGTAAAGTGATGAGATCTTGATACCAGTCTAGTATTGCACTTTAATTAAATAAAATCTGGGTACCATAGAAAACAACTTATTCAAACAATTGCCATGAAAGTATTTATAGAAAACCACATACAGAAAAACTAACAGTTATGAGAAAGTGACCAAAGCTGAGTTGCCAGATCAGGAGTAATAATATTGCGGATTCTTCTTTGGATTTTATCAAGGACATCAACGTAAATAGTAGAGGCACTGGATGATATGTAGCAGCAATATTCTAAGCATGGATGAATGGTAGACTTATAGATGAGTTTATATATGTATATATGAATATAAAATAATAGCTGGCCACTCATATTCGAGGATACCCATCTATTAGGGCAGCTAGTCAATCCCTATTGTAGATGCTTGCTCAGGCACATTTGTGCTTGTTCATCATCCACAGTGCCAACCCGTGGTTTATACTGCAACTATGCTGAGCAGACCTTAGTTACAGTTTCTGGGAGAGAGTGTGTTATCTAGCATGATATACAATCTGAACAAGGCCAGTACATTCAAATCCTGGTTCACAATGACTTGTGACTTTGTGCTAGCACAGCTATTGATGACCCCCACAGGTTCTGTCTACCCAAATTCATTCACCTCACAAGGCTTAGGTCAACCCGTGGGGTAGTTTTCAGGCACTTTCCAAAAGTGCTATATGCTGGGATCACCCCCCCCCCAGACCAATAACATCAAGAAATCTACTTCCTGACAAATCAACTATAGTGAGATTTGAACCTGGGTCCCATGGTCCGAAAGCAAACATTCTAGCCACATTATATATATGTAAAGTTTCTGCATGTCTTTGAATAGAAATTTGTCTAATACAAAATGGCAAACAAACCTCTGCATTTCTTATTTTTATCGTATCAAACGAATAGTTTATAGATAGAAACAAAATGATATTTTGCTTTTTTATGTATCTGCTTTCCATAGAAAGTAAAGAGGAAGCAGCAGTTGCAAAACCAAAAAAAAAAACAAAAAAAAACATACTGACAAAAGAAAACAAAATAATTCTGATTATCATTTTTATGAAAGCACAAATGCAGCAAATATTCTGATTAAGTTTAAAATAGAAAATATTTCAATCGATTCAGATAAGTAAAATATAATCTATGACAATCTGTTTTCTTTTATTATCATTGAAGTTTATTAAAATACATAAAATAAAAGACAAGGCATATTTTTCTATTAATGTAAAACATTAGTTGTTCCACCTGTTTCTGACAGTTATTGACAAGAGAAAATCATTGCAATGAGAGTGAACCAAAATATTATTAAATCTAATTTTACCGATTTCAGAGCAATTGGGGAAAATATTCCTTAAGATACTATTAAAAATATCTCTATAAAGTGATAAATGTTTACCAGTTCATTAAGACATTGTACGCAAGTTAATGTATGGATTCAGAACAAATTTCTAATTACCAATTTCTTCTTAGTCAAAAATAGGAACCAATCTTAGGCTAAAATATTCTTCAACTATTTTTTGTGATAGATAAAATTTTAAGAGTTACAAAATTTTTTGTTTCAAGAGCGAAATTGTAATTCTTTATATATAACTTAAGCCAAAGATTGACTGATTTATTTTCTGTAGCTTATCAGCCCTTTATGCCAAAGAGAGCCTTTGTTTTTACAATAGGAATAACAATATGAAAGACATGAATGAAAATGCATTTTTTTTAATCATTTCACCCCAAGCAAGGTGATAAAGACACTAAGACACAAGAGGTTACTGATTGTGAATCTGAAAAAATATTGAGCAGAAAAAATAGAAATTAAGGAAACACAAGATCATGTGCCCTATAAATTTTGTTTCCATTTTCTTTAAAACTTTCCTAACATGTTTGGTCCATGGAATTCTCAATTTCTTTCTGCAGAACTAGATTTCTGTTGCTTCAAATCTCTTCCTCATCTGCGTGGAGGTCATGGTGTATAAAAAGAAAAACATGTATTTCCTAGAAATTTCAACTGTCTCTTTTTCATCTTAAACAAAAGCTATTGCGTCACCATTCATGTCACTTGTCCTGAAAGTATACAGCCGTTTTGAAGGTCACAAAATACAGCACTGATATAGCTCATCACCTAACCACAGAGAGCCATACT
Organism: Acanthosepion pharaonis; assembly: GCA_903632075.3. Taxonomy (NCBI): domain Eukaryota; kingdom Metazoa; phylum Mollusca; class Cephalopoda; order Sepiida; family Sepiidae; genus Acanthosepion; species Acanthosepion pharaonis. The sequence continues at coordinate 771,497 of CAHIKZ030000516.1, read as the reverse complement.
CTTGCATCTTTATTTAGGGGAACACCAAGACATAAGCTGGGATACTGTGTGACCTTTGTATTAATCATGACAATATTCCTATCCATTTTTCATGTCTAGTTCAGAGCTTCATTGTTTTTTTTTTCTAAAACATCACCCAAACCAGGCATGTCAGCTTTTCTATATTGGTTCTCCAATTGGATCTCTATAAATCCTGTTTTTTTGTTTTTGCTGTTGTTTTTTTTAGCTAAATGTCTCCTTATTCCCCAAAATAGACATTACCACCTTAGACCCTTTATGTGGTTTTGTAATCACAATAGATTTATTGCAATATAAATCTTTTAGCACACAAAACTTTTCACTCTGCCATGGAAACTTAGATCAACCAATAGAAGAATGGACAAAGGCATGAGCAAGACCATTTAATCTTGATTTAAGTGCACTAACCTTATTGGTCTAAACAGGAGCCAACATGAGTTCAGCTAAAAACACCTCAAAGTCTGAAACTACAAAATCCTCTTTTGACTGAAACTGGGGTGGGGGACAGAAGAATCAAGCCCATGTGATAAGACATGCAATTCAACAATTCTAAACTCATAATTTGAGAGATTAAATACAATTTTATTATTACTACAAGTATTTGCAATATGCAGACAAATGTTGAAATTCTCATGGTATTTAGTATTAAAAAGTTATCGTTAACATTTTTTGTTGAGATTTTCAAACTCTTCATTTCATTCAATTTCACAAACCCATGAAAAAAAAAAGAAATGAAAAAAAATATGCAAAAAAACAGTATTGCATTTTTACTAAATAATTATTTGTTATTTTTAAACATTAGATTGTTTTTAAAATAGTGCAAGCCTTTTGTATGCAAAAATAACAAAACTTAATTTTTCCTAAAAAATTAATGAAAATTATGCATCCTAGTAAAACCAGCTGTACTTTATATTCTCTTGTCTGTTTGCAATTTTCCCCAGAATTTGGTTTTGATCAGTCAATGCATGCCTATTTTAGAGGGTGTGATGGATGGATGGACAGACTAACAGAAGTCACAGCATTATATATAGAGATAAATTAATTTCACCACTAAATATTTTTACAAATTAGGCAGCATAGCCTACTTTGATGAATATGTTGTTTTTTTTTAAGCATTTCACCCCAAGCAAGGTGGGAAGCCACTAGGACACAAGGGGTTACAGAAGATTTGGAGCAAGATCAAATAGGAGTGATAGAGGAAAGTATGGGGAGAAGGATAGTGGATAGATCAAGGCAACTGGAGATGTCGATTGACATTATATTTGAATAGTTGGAGATTATAGCTCTCAGGGAAACTGGAATAGGAAAGGGAGTTCCACAGGTGAGAGGTGCGAGATATGAAGCTATTCGAGTAGAAGAGATGGCTACATTTAATAGTTTCAACAGTGAAAGGGTGAGAGCGGAATGCCAGCCTCGTAGGGTGCTTGAATTCATGAAGTCTGGGAACCAGCGAATGCAGCTCCTCGGAGCAATTAACAT
>CAHIKZ030000516.1:692500-762500 GCA_903632075.3 Acanthosepion pharaonis | reverse complement strand
CAAGTTACGTGTGTTGACATATGGAATAGGCTCAGTAAATTTAATCTACAGAATTTGATCCAAAGCCTAAATCTATTAAAACTTATTTTTAAATTCTTCAGACACAGAGAAAATTTCCTGTAGAAAAAAAAATAGTAAAGGAAAATTGCATTCCATTTTTTGCAATGTTTCATAGTTTCATTTTTTTTATTCCTATGTATCAGTAATTCTTATCTCTGACTTTTGACCAAACTCAATGTTGATAAGAATCAACCAAGTTAGGAAAGAGAAAAAAAAAAGTTGATATTTTTAAATTTTTAGATTATCCTCATCTTTTTGTTTGAACATATTGATATAAAATAATGGATTACCACTCATGCTCCCATATCCTTTGGATCTTGACCAATTTAAGCTTCATAAATATCAAAGTACCTTATTATGAAGCTACTGTGAGGAAGACAGCCTTAGAGAAATTAACAGCAACAACTAAAATGAATAGACACATGTAATTCAAAAAGAAAATGATGATATAACAAGATGTTGACATTCCACACTACCTTAAACAAAAGTTTAGGAAGGAAACTACTATCAATACTGTAAGAGGGATAACAGTGAAGCTGAGAAACTTATTTTCCTTAAAAACTGCTTTAATAGAAAGATTTTATAAATTTCAACTAAAAGTAGCACTGGCTTTTCAGTCAGTGAATGCCAAAATGTTTCTGCATATGGAAACATCTAATATTACCATTCATTTATTTTATTTATTTAGTATATTTTGCATCATCACTCCCTTCCATCTTACAATTGTTGTTTATTGTGACATCCACGGTAGAATAGTGCAATGACTTACCAGTTCCTTTTGCACCGGGGATGTTGAGTTTACCTCATCCTGTCATGTCAGGGGCGGATTTATTTTACAGATACCTTCTCCTAGCCTTTACCCAAAGAGGCAGCACCTACAAAGTGGAAGGCTGGTTTGAATTCAGAGTTTCCTCCTTCTACTGGTTGCCACCCACTGCTGTAGAACCCAGTCTACCCTGCTAGTTTACACATAGCTGGGTTGGGGGCAAAGATACAGTTTCATATGTTTCACAAGGTATCAGTATGTAAGTAAATGTAATGAACTCGGCTAGAATTTGAACTTGGCTCTCTGCTTTCTCAATCTGAGCAGCTAACCATTACTCCACCATACCTTCATCAATATTATCATAAGTGGATATAAAAATTCCAAGCATACTTTCTAAAAGTGAGAGAGAGGCTGAAGACATATTACAATTAAAAAAAAAAAAAAAAAAGCTGTAAACTTTTGTTCAAAATCCATTATTTATCTCACTATTTCCCTTCATACCTTTTACAATTCTAAGTTTAGTAAGCCTCTTAATACTTGGCTATAAATTATTTATATATTTAACGCACTGGTTCCCAAATGGTGAGGTGGAAGAGGATAGCAACTGAGGCAAAATGATTGAAAGACAATCAAAGATTTAGAAACAGTTTTAAAAAAATTCCAAAATGCCAAAAATAAATAAAATTTCAAAATTTAAAATATTACTATAGATTACTTGTAATTGCATGCAGGAGTCCCAGCATGAATAGTTATAAATAATTATTGACCGATTTTAACATTGTGATATTTTTGCATTATATCCAGTGTTAAGAATATAGCAACTTGTGTCCACAAATTGGAGGAGAGAGTTAGCAATAATAATGTTCTGACTTTGAATCCGCAGTTATCTCCCTTTAACCCTCTGAGTTTTATTTTTAAATGTACTTTTTATCACATAAAATTTGGTGTTGCACAAGCAAATTTTCATTCCAAAAATGCAGCCCAGAGAGAAAATAAAGTTTGGGTGCCATTGATCTAACATGAGTTTAATACTACAGGGCACCACTGAATTCATAATCTTGTACCATACTATGATGAATTACAAATTCATATCTATAAATAGGTTGATTATTTCAAAATTCATTGGTTATTGCTGAAAAATAAAATATTTTCCTAAATGCACCATATTATTTCTAAGCAGAATTTTAATTATATTTCGGAGTTTATACCAAATTTAAAGAGAAACCAATAAAGCTATGAATTTTCAGGACAAAATTATCATGTAATAAAAACTCCTGCTGTGAATGACATATTCAGAAAGAATCTGAAGATATTGTCTAAACACAAAACAACAATATAGAGGCAAGGAAGGAGAAAATTCTAAAATATTACTAATCAAAAAAGATGAAATGAAGAATTTTTACAACCATTCTGTTCATTTATTTTTAACTACTGTTGTTATAGCCATTTTATTGTCTGTTGTGCACACATGAAAAAAAAAGAAGGTATTTCATGATGCTTATTTCAGTTACGTGCTTCCATACATGTACCGAGTATCTGCAGGCCAGAGGCAACAGTGGAAAGATGTTAAGCAAATCTAATAATCATCATTCTGAAGTGTGAGAAAATGGGTATAAGAAAAATATGGATGTAAATTGTGAAAAGATAGATAAGCAAAAAGCAGAAAATTAAGGAGGAAATTTATAATAAAAGAAAGGAAAATATGACATGGATAAAGTAAACACTAATGGAAAATGTATGAGGTAATTTAGTCTTCCAAAATACATTGGCATTCCATGATATTGTCTTACTTGCTATTCACCTCGGCAATAGTAGTCATTCTGGAAAAGTGTGTAAAAATATGTGTATATTTTATGCATTTTTTAATGCAAAATACACAAAAAGTAATTTTAATTAAAGTACCTTCAATTGTGGATGTACAGGTAATTACTGGTGAACAGAGTCTAAATTCCAGCATAATCTGTTGTATACAGTTCTCACTGGTTCCCTGAATGTTGGAGGGAGAAGTGATTTCATGCCTTTCAAGAATTCTGTCTTCAGGTGTAGGTTAAATAGCAGGGTATTTGAGCTCTAAGTTTGGTTGGCTACCAGTCTAAAAGAAGGACAAGTTTGTATTTAAAAGCCATAGAAAAGGCAATGAGAAACTACTCCACTATCTTTCCCAAGGAGTTGTGGTGATTTGCAGATAATTAATAAAAATAATCTGCAAGAAAGACATGATGTCCTGAAAGGGCATCACATTTAAAAAAAAAAAAAAAAAATCATCTATTTTCATAATTTTTTTTCAGCTTCATTTTTGGTTGTTTTAATTTATCAATCTAGTCTTCCTCACCATATAATGATGAAGGAGGAGGGCTTTGAAAAATTAACTCACAGGGTATTTTGAGGGTAAAAGAGAGAAAGATGAAAGCAGCGAGTCATATAGCTGACAAGCTTGTATGAATAAATGACAGAACGGGGAGAGGGAGTAGAAAAACTGCTAAGAGCCAAAAGAAATAAGAAGTTTTGGAGAGTGATATCCTAAATGATATGGCACAGAGAAGAAGCTGGTTCTACAGTGATCAACAGCTGTTTGGAGGTGATTTAGACAAGACCAGAATGGCCAAGTATCATTGGAGCCAGTAGGTAGGGATTCTGCAGCACTGTGAGAGAGAGAGAGAGAGAGAGAGCCTGTGTTCCATGTTGTAAGGTGACTGCACCACAGACAGACACTGACTAGGAGCTATGTTGTTCAGGGGTTCGGTTGAGTGTAAAATTCCCAAAAAACTTCAACATCTACAATGCTCTTGCATTGGATGCTTGTAACAAATTTCACAAGATGTGGCACTCAAACCTTCCATCCTCCTTAAAAGTTCAAACCTTGATAGAACCAGTCCTACTGTATGGATCAGAAACTTGGACATTGTCTGTTCATCATGAAAGAAGACTGGATGGAACATATTTAAACCTACTTAGAGAAAAATCCAGAATATCAGTTGGCGATCCCATACGATGCTTAACAATTTATGGAGAAGTGAGACTAATCTCTCTTCAGCTCAAAAACAAAAAAATGATTACAGTTTGCTGGCCACTGCTACCAAGCAGACCAGGAAATTGTCTTATCCTTACTCCCATGGCAGCCTTCTGGAAGTGACTTTGTGAAAACTGAATTTCCCAGACACCATAGCTAGGGTTTCAGGTTTGGACATTGGGGATCTGGGGAAAACAATCCAGGGTTGAACAGTGTGGAAAGGGATTGTCAATGAAGTTACGACCAAATATAGGGATGTTGAAGGATGATGACGATCATCATGTTGATGATGATGATGACGATGATGATGTTGAGGATATAGATTTCTTGATCTGAAGAGGATATTTAAGAACATAATTCGAGTTTATATTAATGATTTGATTTTGTACCAAGAGTTTTTTCCAATTTTATAATTAGTTGGAAAAGTCAATATTTTATCTTCAACTTACATGTAATATCTGTTTAGCATTTGCTAATGTTGAAATACGTCAAGCGATGTGATTTCTGTTGTCTAGTAGAGTTCTTTGTGATTATGTAGCACCAGTCAAGAAGATTCAAAGAAGTGTATTATTCACTTGCTCACAGACATTTTCAACCATGGGTCTGAGAAAGCGTTCCAATACAGCAGACAATTTAGATATTTCTGAACCGATTCTTTGTTATGCATGACATCCATATGTCCAAACCTTAAAAGTCCAAGCCTTTTGAACAATGATTGAACCAGTCCTACTGTATGGATCAGAAACTTGGACATTGTCGGTTTGAATTGAAAGAAGACTGGATGGAACATATATAGACCTACTTAGAAAAATCCAGAATATCAGTTGGCGATTCCATACAACACTTAACAATTTATGGAGAACTGAGACCAATCTCTCTTAAGCTCAAACAAAAATGATTATAGTTTGCCAGATACTGCCACAAAACGGAGCCAGAAATTGTCTTATCCTTACTCCCATGGCAACCTTCTGGAAGTGTCTTCTCGTGAAAATTGAATTTTCTAGACACCATAGTTCGAGTTTCAGGGTTGGACATTGGGGATCTGGGGACAGCAATGCAGAACCAAACAGTGTGGAAAGCAATTTTCAATGGTGTTCCAATTAATCAACCATAGGGTGGTCAAAGGATGATGATGATGATGAGTGTAAAAAGCTGTATCTTGATTTGAGAATCTTTGTCATTGGTTCACAGCTGTGGAGAGGATGTCGAGGTCAATTTCCTGCTTCAACTTCTCAAATTGGAAGTAGACTGTCCTTCTTATGTAAGGGGGAGTAATGCCACTAACCAAGTAGATATCATCTACTTTGGTTGGCTTGAGATATACCTAGTGATTGATTTGCAAGAGGTGTTTAAGGGAGGGTAAGACATTGTTAAGAGCAAATGATACAAAGTTGCTGAGAACCATGATTGCCTATATCCTGAATTGGTATGGCACATGGAAGAAAAAGTTTTAGTAGTTAAAACAAGCAATAACTGAGTAAAGTAGCTTTAACCTGCATCTCATGTTCTAATTACTTGCCTGAGATGCGTAATGCCTTAACAACTTCACCTATGAAAAATTTGAACATGACCAGATTGATTACTCATATTAATAATTCAACAAGATTTATCTTCAAATCTTCTCCCTATGTACAAACACTTGGTGGTGGAGGCTGTGGAATGGGAGTGTCTGAGATCATTTTTTTTTTTATTATAATTCTTTATTTAATTCCTTTTGTATTCATGGGTGTGTGGCTGAGTAGTTAAAATGTCTACTTTCCAACTATGAGACCCAGATCTGAATCTTTTCATCTCAGAATTGTTTAGAAGGTGATTTCTTAATGTTATCTGCTGGGGGTGGAGAGCGATTCCAACATGGAGAACAGTTGAGAAGTACCTGAAAAAAAAAAAACATTATGGGTTGACCCAAGTATTGGGAGTAAAATTGATTAGATGTAACTACTCTGGAAACTGTTAATGATTGCACTAGCATGAAGTCACAGGTCCATCGGAACTGAGAGTTTAAGCATATTGGCTTTCTCCAAACTGTTGGCCACACTAGATGATATGCTCCCTCTCAGAAACAGCAACATCTCCTCAGCATACTTGCAGTATAAACATAGTATACAGATGGTTTCTGTGCATGTTGAACAAACATAAATGTGTCTGAGCAGGCCTCTGCAACAAAGATTGGCTAGCTTCCCTAGTAGATGGTTGTGCTTAGAAATGAGTAGCCATTATTATTATTATTATTATTATTATTATTATTATCTGGTAAAGATCTTAAGTGTTTCATAAACTCATAAGCATATTCACCTATATGCTAGAAAACTAGCACTCACTCTTACTATCGGTGGAAGCAGCCATCTTGTAACTGTCATTATGGCTGGTTACATCAGGAGGCCTTTTTGACAGTGTTGAAATGACTCACTGTAGCATTCTAGTTTCTGGAGTGGTTAACCAATATTAGCATTTGGACAAACTCAAACAACTAATTACAGCAGAAAAGCTTTGTTTCAAACAGAATATATGTAAAAATTGCTTTGAAAACTCATGGAGATTATGATGATAATCAGCCATTTGTAAAAAAAGGAAATCGATAAATTAATAAAATGTTGTTTGCAAAATGACTTTGCTGAAATCTCATTCACGAAAAACTGATACAATAAAGTAACAGAAATCACTTAATTGCTGACAATTTTTGCTACCTGATGTAATTGAAATCATATCGGTGAAAAACAAAAAGAAAAAAAACTAAGTACTTGCTCAAACTGGTTGAAAATTATTTCAAAAATATATCATAACCAACTGTAAAGACAGATGAAAAAGATTTTTTTTTCTTTATTGCAAATATAAATGATTTCAAATAACGATTCTTTTATTAAAAGACAAAAATTAAAATACAGATCTTTCTGGTATATATGTACATGAAAAAGAAAAAATGATATATATTCATATATGGTAAATATATAAAACATTTTGACATTTTTTCCAATCAGTTGGCATTATCAGAAATTTTAATATGTGTGTGTGTGTGTGTGTGTGTGTGTGTGTGTGTGTGTGTGTGTGTGTGTGAATAAAGACAAAAGGCAAACTTATCAGCATACATGTTTTGGCCACTTATAAACTTTAAGAAGGGAAATGTAAGGATTTTACTTTACAACAAGTATTCATAAACTGAAGTAAAAATGTTCGTTTTTTTTAAATTTTGTTTATAAATACTTGTTGAAGAATAAAATCCTTACATTTGCTTTGATAAAATCATAAGAGGCTGAAAGATGTAAGATAAGTTTTCATTTTGTCTTTATTAATATTGTTCTTTAAAGATATATGCTTAGTTATATCTTAAATTTTATGCACGCACACAGACACACATATATATATGTAATTTATTTGACAGCATAAAGGAGTACTTTAAAATAAAAAGGGTTAAAAAGTTGCCCTGCCTGTTACGTTGCAAATGATTTCTTACTCTTGAGCATGCAACCTCTGATACAATTATTTTATCCTTAACACTCATTTCCATAGATTACAATTTTTATTTCATATAGTCACTTTTATCTAGTGCAACTCTATAATTTTATTTACTAAGACTTTGTTGAAATCTTCACAGTATTTAGCATTGTTGAATCCCTGATATATTTTGCTGACATTTACAAACTTTGTTTCGTTCAATTTCGGCAATCGATGAAATTTGAATAATCTGATTTGTTTAGAAAAAATACTTTGACGAAAACCCTACTTTACAGTCTAATAACTTTGTTAATTTAATAATACTTCATGGTAAAACAATCTTTTTTTCAACAAATTTTTTTTTTCTTTTTAACAACGAAGAATAAATTCTTAGGATTTCTTACTCTTGAGCATGCAACCTCTGATACAATTATTTTATCCTTAACACTCATTTCCATAGATTACAATTTTTATTTCATATAGTCACTTTTATCTAGTGCAACTCTATAATTTTATTTACTAAGACTTTGTTGAAATCTTCACAGTATTTAGCATTGTTGACGGTATCCCTGATATATTTTGCTGACATTTACAAACTTTGTTTCGTTCAATTTCGCAATCGATGAAATTTGAATAATCTGATTTGTTTAGAAAAATACTTTGACGAAAACCCTACTTTACAGTCTAATAACTTTGTTAATTTAATAATACTTCATGGTAAACAATCTTTTTTTCAACAAATTTTTTTTTTCTTTTTAACAACGAAGAATAAATTCTTAGGATTTCTTACTCTTGAGCATGCTACATACAACTGGTCATGGGTAGATATTTCTTTGTGGAGTCAAATTTCAACTTTTTGAAGCATTTGGGCTTGTGATTTGTTTATAGTTCTCACAAACACAGGTTAAACTGGAAACTGGATTCTTGTATATATAAATTTTAAAGACAATATATGTAAAAAAAACAATATTGTTTTTTTATTAAATAAGTATTTATTTTAATTGTTAAATTGTTTTAAAAAGAGTGAGACCATACATATATTTAATAATAAAACTTAATTTTTCCCAAAAATTAATGTCAATTTATTGAACTAAGCAATGTATGGTAATATCAGATTTACTTATAGGCTACTAAATAAAGGGGCCCAAAATGCCCTCACATCTTGGGCCCCTGATAAATCTAAAAAAAAAAAAAAAAAAAAAAAAAAAAACTAAAGATATAAGAACAGATGAGATTTGTTTATTTTAATTTTAGTGTTTCAAGTTTTACACCAAAAAATGCATCATTTAAAAATGTATTTTTTTTTTTTTTTATAGAAATGTAGAGAGACTACTAAATCTTTTAGCTCAGGGTCCTCTTTAGTCCTAAAGCCGGCCCTGGAAACTGCGATATCTGTAACAAGACATTATTAAGTAGTAGTAGTAGTAGTACTGTAAAAGTAATTATTGCAACTAAGTACCAAAAATATTCATTAGTAGCTGATCACTTTTCACTACTGGTATTTCTTGTTTTATATTCAGCTCTTGTGCTAACTTTTTCATACACAGTAATGTTTTTTCTGCAATCACTGAATTACTTTTGCAGTTTCATACAATAAAAACTTTTTCCTTAATTTGACCTGCTGAAATATAAGTATATCTAACATGTCCACATGTCCTTTATGCTGTCAAATATAGTACATATGAAAATATAAATATATACAAAGATATTATATTTATATATATTAAATGGAGATAAATATAAGAAATGATTGAGGCTAACTTCAATAGTTTTGTGGCAGTGGTAAAAATTCTTTCTCTAACATGAGAATTTCAGAGTGAATTTTAAGAATTTACTGTGAAGAGACAAATTAGACAATAGTAACCATGGCGATAAAGGTGCAGGTTTTGTTAGTCTCAAAAGCAGGTGCAAATGACTGGACTTTGAAAGATTTTTTTAAGCCTTAGGACAGTCAGTGCGAAAAAGCTGATAGAGGAATGGTATCATGACAAACCTGCAAGATAAATAGGCATCAATCTCTGTCTCTTTTCTTCTTTTACTTTTTGCTATCTCTTGTATTTACAGCCATTTTGAATGTTTTCTTTTTTTTCTTTTAATGGAAACATTTAAATTATAAAGTATTTTTACAGAAAAATGAAATGGAAAAAAAAAATAGTATGAAAAGAGGTGCTTTTGTGCATCAAGTTGACCTTCAAATTTTAAGCATAAATTTGTGAGAATTGTTTTTTTTGGCAAAAAAAGGTGTGAAGAAGAGTAACTTGAGTGTAGCCAGAAAGAAAGTGCATAGTTTTGATGTGAGTGTCAGGTTTTAGAACAAATACTTTCAGATTGAGAAACAAAGAACTTTTTGCTATTCCAAAACCCATCAAGTTGTTAAATACTTTAAACTGTAAGTGATCCATGTTTTTAGGATCAGGAATTTTTATGCTGAAATGAGGATTACTTTTGGAAAAGTTTTAAAGTATTTTTTTTGGCGGGGGGGGGGGGCTTTTTTAATTAAGAAAAGTTAATTAAATCTGGTTTGGAATTCTGTTATTCAAATGTCAATCAAGATTAGATGTCAGAAAATTTAATCTTCTGGGTTTGGTAGAACACTACTACCACCACCACCACCACCACTGTTACTACTACTAATATTAATAATTTAAAAATCCTGACCTTATCAAAGTAGACAACAAGAAAGAATGAAAATGAACAGTGTGACTTTAGCAGAAATGAAGAGATATCTCAATTTCTTTTAAAAGGTGATGCTGAAAAATTCTCACCCACTGACTCACTCACCAAAATCTGACCAACTAACCAAAAATTGAGAATTGTGTTTTTTAATGCTTAATGGCTGAAGCCAAGAACATTTTTTACCATGCTCTCAGAAAACTGCATAACCTGAAGGTGTTCTTTTTGTTTCAAGCAATTTTAAAATTATGCAAACCGTATTTCAAGATTTTCTCTTTGATCTTTTTCAGGAATGAAACATTCATTTTGAAATCAATTATTTCAGACAAACATCTGAATTGATACATGAAAACTATATAAAAAGTACATTTTTATTATTAAAAAAAAAGTACATTATTATTATAAGATACATAGTCAAAGCTTACAGCTATTTAGAAATATTTCTTTTTTTTTTTTTTACAGACTAGATTATCCATCCCACAATAATAATTTCTTAAACTCATAGTCGGCACCCACTCACATCCTGGAGTGTCATCCTCTTTCCTTATTTCCTTTCTCCCTTCTGGTGGCAGTGGTGGAGATGGTTGTGTCAGGCCCACTCTACTCATAAAGAGTAGTCAAAGAGAGTTTGAAGAGGTCATTTGTATGAATTTGATTTTGTTGGACAACTCTGCATGACAGAGAAGCCCACACAATTTGCCAGAAGTGCCTCCCTTGTGGCTCAAAAGTCTAATAGTAGGTACTTGAATGCCAAAAAGTATAAACTAGGTTATGGATTTTATCCTGTGTTCAGACTATTAAATTTGTTATCAATGGAATTTTATATATGTTGTGAAGACTAAAAGACAAAAAATGATGGTTACAATTCTACACCTAGAAATGTTGAAGCTTCAGGAACATTAAACTTTAAGTTTTTAATTTTTTGTCATCCAATATATCTAGATGGATAACCTAGCCTATCTTCTTCAGCTTTCCACTGTTTATATTTTCATTTTTTATTGAGCCAACACTATAACAGTATTAGTTATGTTAGATGTGTGATCCAGGATATAAATTTACCAGAGAGGATTCTGAAATTAGTACACTTTCAATACAATTTCATCTTAATGAATTACTTTCTCTTTTAATTAAGTATTAATATAAAATTTGTTACAATGTGAAAGCAATAACAGATTTAACACAAATTTATAATAAAAACTTAAAACCCAAAGCAGGAATTTACAAAATAGAATAGAAATGCCTCAAGAATGACATAGGTGAATTTAAATAAAAGCGCACAAAGGGATCTGTTACAAAACAGTACACTCAATGCATTAGTCATTCACTGAATCGATAATTTTGACTTAAAGAAGGCAGTTTGAATAAAAAGATCAATTAATTTAATGATGAAAATCTAAATCTTAACTTAAGAAAAATAAAGATAATTACATTTTTATACAAAAGTTCACCCAATACAAGGCTCAAGAGTCACTCAAGGTAGATGGTTACAATCAAAATACTAATGATGAATGAAGTGTGTGATATATATGAAAGAGCAAAGGTTATTAGGATTAGGAGGAAAGAACAACTGATTCTTGATATGAAGAGGTCAAAACTGATGTGTTTAGGAAAGTACTCATGTGGATGGAGTCTGTTCCACAAAGTAGCAGTTCCTTAGAAAAAGCTGTCTGAGCGAAACTTTATTATTACGCTTTGAACACAGAGGAAATGAGAGTGATTTAACTCTGTGAAAGTGGCATGGCATGTGCTAGCCGTAAAGTTCTGGACTGGTGGAAGTAAAAGAGGTTATCTGAACATTTGTCACATAAAGAGTGAAAGATTGGTTTGGTTTCTTTTGTTTTACGGCATATCAATCTCAATGGGTTATGTAATGCCAACAACACTTTTAGAATAGATTCATATGAATAAAACATGTATTCTTTGGTTTAGATTGGTTTGGTTTATTTTGTTTTACAGCATATCAACCTCAATGGAATATTTAATGCTGATAAAATTTTGTATTGCTGGTAATATTTTATGTTGTCAAAAATCTTTTTTTGGTAATATTTCTCCTCAAAATTGTATTGCTGGTTATAATTTTTCTCAAAAAAGTATTGTTGGTAAGAGTTAACTATTTTCCCATAGCTGGGACCCTAACAGGTGCTACCACCCCGGGTCAGGGTAGACATGGGAACACCAGCAATTAAGAGGTAGTTACAGACTCCTCAAAACTGATCAGAGGCCTTGCTGCTGGATGTAGTTTATCATCTTACCCAGGACACAGATGTAGTTTAATGTCTTACCCAGAGCAAAAGAGTAGTAAGAGTTTTGCAATGCTGTGCCTAAAGGAAAGAGAAATGTAAAGTGGAAAATGAGTCTTGTAGTGAGAAGATGAATGCAATTTAACTTAACTGAAGCTTTATTCAACTTAGAATGAAGCATGTTCTATTGGAGTTACTTGAATACGGAATGCATATAAGGGGAGATAATCCACACCACATTCTATGCTGTTGGTTATTTGTAGGGGCTACTGTGGGTCCTTCGTGGACTTCTTTTTTGCCATATTCACAATGTTTTGGCTGTTGTACACTCTGGCCTTCTTCAGGAACTGTCTATATTTCTGAGATGAGGTATTGTAATTATTTACACTCTTTACATTCTTCGTTGTTTTCGTCTTTTTTGCCATATTCATGAGGTTTCAGCTGTTCTACGCTCTGGCCTTCTTCAAGTGATTGGAATTTTGAACTGAACCATTTATTTCATCCACCAGGATAGAGTGTTCTAGTCCACATGCCATACCTCCTCTGGATGTCTCAGTTATCCCTCTTTAACTCAACTCACCTAGTTTTTGTTCACCACTGCAGTAGCCAGGTATTGAACACTCAGTTCTTTGGGTCAAGCCACTGGATCCAACCAATGCTTTTATCCACTGGGCCATGTGTCCTTGAGGAATTCTTATATATATAAAATCCATTGCTAAAAATGCTGGAAAAATTCGATATATGCAGAAAATATCGGATTTCTTCTGCCATGCTTTATTTTTACAAGAATCAGGTTACCAACCAAAAAAAAAAAAAAAAATCTGAATTTAAGCATGCTACTAGACTGGCAACTAGGCCTCACCATTTTGCTGTTAAACTAGCTAGATGCAACCATCATTTCTACTCTAACAGTTTTTTTTTTCCCTCATGTTTCCACCTGTAGAACTCCCTTCCACTTCCTTGCTTCCCTGATAACTACAATCTTCAGAAATTTAAATGCAATGTCAATTGATATTTTCTGTTATCTTGAACCCTGTTACTTTTTATTTTTGCTTTCCTCAATCTTCCCCATTTTCAATTTTCTCATTCACTTTCACTCCCTGTAACCCCTTGCATTCTAAAAAAACAAAAATAATAATTTGATAATTTAAGTAGACTCCAAATATTTTCTTTCAATTAACTTCAGATATTTTAGATTTCAAAAATTGCTATAAAAGGATTTTGTAAAGAAATATTTGCAAATGAAGCGAAGGAAATGTTTGAAGAAATGTGTGCACATGCAAACATCAAAGACAATCTACAATTACGATCCACAGACCACTACAAACACAACATTAATCAACAGATCCCACAGCAGACACTATACTGAAGAGGAAGACATTGATTGGCAGGAAATGCCTTCAGTAAAATAGTCGGCATTATTGCAAAAGAAAATAGACACCAAAACTGAAAAAAAATAGCTTTTAAAATAACCAATAAAAATTGAAAGTAACATTTTTATTTAAATTTCAGATAAAAATATGAATTAAAATTTGGCAATCAGTTATAGTAAGCTTTTCTCAGAAAATTTACTCTAAAAAGGTCATAATTAAAATCAGTGAGAGAGAGTTAAAATAAGGTTTGGAGAATTTTACACTCACAGGTTTTATTGAAACACCAGATTTACCTAACCTAGATGCAACTATCATTTCTAATCTTACAGTTTTTCTCATGCTTCCCACCTGTGAAAATCCCTTTCAATTTCTTGCTTCCATGATAATTACAATCTTCAAAAATTTAAATGCAACCTCAATGGTATCTTGTGTCTTCTTGAACCCTTTTTTTCCCTTTTTTGCTGAATTTCAGAGATATGGTTGTAAACAACTGAAGATTTTTCATAGAAAGAGATGCTCCAAATGATCCCATTCAGTTTGAATATATATATATATATATATATATATATATATATATATATATGTAAATATGTCATCCACAGACAGACAGTTTCACTGTATTACAGCTCTTCAGTGTGGTTAAAAATGCAATGGCTTCAAGCTGGGATTGAAACTCAACCAATTTGACATCAGTCAGATACTCTTACCCCTAGGTTATCAGCACACACTACAGAGAAAGGGAATTTTTAATGCACTATTTATGTGATATATGCATTATCAGCTGCCAGAGTGCTTTATTCATTGCAATCATTCCCTGTTGCAGACCCTTGCTCAGGAACATGTGTTTGTTCAACACCCACAGAGACCACCCTTGGTTTATACTGAAACTATGCTGAACATACCTTAGTTACAGTGCAGATGTTGAGTGTCCCTTTTCTCCTCACCTAGTCCTCAATATATAGTCTGGGCTTTGTTGCTGCCCCTTAAATGGGTTTATTTATACACTACAATTATTACCTGAAAGAATATTGGCATTTCATACTGTCCACAGGCAGTAGTCAATATCACACTGTTAAGATGATAGAGATGATAAACTAATTCAAAATGCAGTTTCTTACCATCCAACCATGATTGGTTAAATTATAATTCATAATGATGAAATATTTTATTACTTTCTGTTGTACACTTAAAAGATAGACTTTATGAATGAAGGTGTTGAATTTATTTAATTAAAAAATGAGAGGGAATAAAAAAATTACCTACAGTTTTTAAATCATATAAAATGTGCAACTCATTAAGTTAAACAGTACCCCAACCAAAAATAAAGAAAAGTTCATTCCTTCCTTTAGACAGGAGAGTGAATTTGCTGCAAGGGATCTGTGAGACATCGACACATCAATAAGTAAAAACAGGATGCTTACCATTTTTCTGCAATATCATGGACTTACCTACAAGTAAATAAAAGAAAAGAACAAGTCAGTATCAATAAAAAGATGTGTAACAGTAAAAAAAAAACAAAAAACAAATACATAATTTCAGAATCTCTAAACAACTAATTCAAATCCAAAGAGAAGGCTCTTAGAAACCATCTATTATTTTCCTAATGAATTCATGGGAATTCACAGATAAAAAAAGGAAACTCTAGAGGGATATGATCACTTCAAAAGTATTACAATCATGAGGCCATCAAAAATACAGCATAAAGTAAAATCAGGGATCTAATGAGATTGAGAAATGCCATACAACAGTTTGCTGTTTTATCTATAACATTGCTTTTTTGGTCACAATTTTTAGCTTATCTATTTCATTATTAAATGCGCAGATACTATGAAGATTATTATCATGAACAATGAAAGAAATGAGCAGAGAATAGAGTCTATTGCATTACCATGATTCAAAGCATGAATCTCTTCAACTCCAGCTATTGATAAAATATCAGAGCAATGTGGGTTCTCTAGCATTGGTTAACAGCCAATGGATGAGAAGGACAACTTTGAATGCATGTTGACTGGGCCTGAAGCTAACAACTTCCCAAAATGTGAGGTTCATTCCACAGATTGTACGAAGGTTTAATAATTGTCTACTAAGGAAAACACAGCATAGATAACACACACATTATATATATATATATATATATTAATTTTATGTGGGGAAAAAACAAAAATCTCAAATATCAACAAAATTGTAAATAAGTTGTTCAATAAAGTGAATATTGAAAAATAAATAATTGTAGTATTCTTTTGATGAAATAAATTGGTCAGTATATCCATACTGCATATATATCAAATATGTGGTGCAGTTCAATTTATATTACAATGAATCATTCATACAAAAAGTAGATTAGCAAAGTTAATGATATAAAATGGCAAAATCCCTTCACTAACAAAATTTTAAAGGTGCATTAACCTACAAATTACTCTATGAATGTTATGATCCTTGTTTTAAGCTGTATAAGGTCTTTCTTTAATATGCAAGTACTTTCAACTGTACATTCAGTCATCTTCAGGCATGGAAATTATTTTGTTTTTGGTAAAATTCGGATAGCATCCGAGACGAAAAAATGTAATGCAAACTGAAATACGTTTTTTTTTTTTTAAATGTGTTATTGTTAACGCATACAAACTTTTGGAGCATGCAGTTGCAATGCAAATTTTGTTAGCAAAGGGATTTCACCATTTTATTTTTATATCATCAACTTTACTAATCTACTTTTTGTATAAATAATTCATTGTTATATATATATATATATATATATACCCACACTATATGCCAAAAAAAAAAATTGTGCATTGTATAGTTACATCAAATTTTCTCCACTTAGTCATTAATTTTCATACCATTGTTTTGGTATATTAAAATTAATATATATATATATATATATATATAGTGTGTGTGTGCTGGATTAATTGTCTAAATTCAGCAAAATGAAAATAACAGATATATCCACCAAAATTACACAATATATTGAAATACTAAAGAGTAAATTTATTCAAAAAAAAAAAATCCCCACTGGCTTCAACCATGGCCTCAAGACAACTTCAGGATCTCCTGTATCTATTTTGGATAGTCTCCTTGTTTAAGTTGGTAAATGCTGCCATAATCCTTGCCTTCAGTCCATCACTTGTGCTACAATGAGTTTTGTTAGTCCCTTGATCAACTGTGCCCTATACATAATGCAGTCTGAGAAGCTAGGTGGCCAGATGTAAGGGGTGATGTGGTCACAGAAATTTTCTGACAGCCATGACTAGGTTCTCCTGCCTGTGTGGCCTTGTGTAGAGTTCTGTTGCCACATATAGGGTTTCAGCAGCCACATTTTTAACCCAGCGCAGCACTACCTCAAAGCACTTGATTCCTTTTTATTGAGTCCGAGGCCTCACCAACAAATTCAGGTGTTTTTTTTGCTTATAATGATCAGAGTGATTTTTCCGAGTTTTAGTACCTTTGTAATCAACATTAGACTCATCTAACTCTTTCTGAATCCTCTGCACTGTCCTCAGATTGACACCCAAACACTCTGAAATTTTTGTATTGGAGCTTCCAACATGAATGTGAAGCAGTATAGTATGACATTTCCAAATTTATGGCAGAGTGAATTGTGTCACGGTTCTTTTTCGCACAGAGAACGGCCGAACGATGGGCAGTCAACAAAATCAAAAAATACACATGTGCAAAATTAAAAATATAAAATGGCAACAATTTAGTCATCACACCATGTATATATATATATATATATATATATAAAAATGATAGAAATTAAGGAGGATTTCAAGAAATCTCAACAGAATTCAGAAAGCCTAGACACTATGAATTACTTAATTATCTCAAATCCTCCTTAATTCCTATCATTTGTATAGCCTTGCTTGGATAAGTTCCACCACAGAATATGTGAATGAGCAGCGCAATATCGAGTCTAGTTTTGCTACAGTTAGTATGACGTTTGGCTGTCAATGTAACTGTCCGGGTTTCAATTCTCGGTAGCGGATGCGCACTGCTGATGAGTCCCAAATATAGGACAAAACGGCTGTCCAGTGCTTTCTGCATTCTGTTGAGGTTTCTTCTAGACTCGATGAATTAATATATATATATATATATATATATATATATATATATATATATATGCATGCATGTTTCTTATAGCATAGTTTGGTCTGATGCAAGTTTGGATTGTATACTTTATAATCATTAAGTATAAGTACATGGTAAGTTTAGTTTTTGTTCCTTACTTTACAATGTCTGTCGGGGAAGTAACATAACAGGGTGTACTGTGTGAGCTATGGTTGAATGAGGGATAATCAGATTGTGTTATCCTCAAACATGATAATCTTAGCTTTCTGGAACCGTTGCAGTTTTTTTTTTTTTTTTTACATGCAAGAGTTGTGGCAGGACAAATCATGGCTGCTTCACCATGACAATGCACCTGTTCACAAAGCTTTGAGCATCCAGCAGTTCCTGGCTGAGAACATCATTGCTGTAATGGACCAACCTCCCTTTTCACTTGATCTTGCTCCATGTGATCTTCTTTTTCCCCAAGAGCAAGGGGATCATCAAGAGGACCTATTTTGAAGGAGTAGAGTCCATCAAGATGGCTGTAACAAAGGTGCTGAAGGGTTTCTAAGAAGAATTCTTCCAATAGTGTATAGAATCATAGCAGAGAAGGATGGGAAACTGTATTACACTTGAGGGAGATTACTTTAAAGAAGAAACCATATTGTCTGTTGTTTGGAATTTAAATAAATTGTTTGAGACATCAGTCCTGTTACTCTTCAGACAGATCTTGTATATACCATTATTTTCTGATGTCATTTTAAAATAATCAGCACTTTTGACTTTTCAACTCAGTTGGAAAAGAAAACATCTGCAGTCTAAACTGAATATCGTTTAAAAAATAAACATTCCATTAACTATTTTATCTTTCATAAGACAACTCATAAAATTTAAGACAAAGCCTTTTTCTAACAAGAGGACTAACCAAGATTTGATAAAATACAAGTGTTTGTCCAAAGACAGGTTTGAAGTACTGTAGATTTCACTGAGTAAAAAAAAAAAGGAAAAAAGGAAAAAAGCACAGCATATATCACAAAATGAAACTAAATGCTTTAGGAATTATCTTTCTTAATCTCATCAATTTCTCAAATCATTTAATCTAATCTTTGCCTGTAATTCCGAAAACCAAATTCCAATATCTCATGATAATATTTCCAGTGATTGAAGAAATTAACTCTTTGTAATTCTAAGCAGGAGACGTAGTTAGTTCTATCAATTTTTCTTTTTCTGGATTCCATTTATCTTTGATTCTTTTGAAATCACTTTCATCTTAATCCTCCAAAATGTTTGAGGATTCAGAGATTTTT
Organism: Acanthosepion pharaonis; assembly: GCA_903632075.3. NCBI lineage: Eukaryota > Metazoa > Mollusca > Cephalopoda > Sepiida > Sepiidae > Acanthosepion > Acanthosepion pharaonis. The sequence continues at coordinate 743,595 of CAHIKZ030000516.1, read as the reverse complement.
CTATATTTTCATGTTTCGTACACAGAAGCAAAAGTATTAGAGATAAAAATAAATCAGAAAATGGTATGGAAGACTAAGGTAGTGATACAGGATATGGCAAGTTCCTATGGATGTGAGTTCACGTCCAGCCATTAAAAAGCAGTTTTTAGTCAAAAAACAGACTGCTAAAAAATATTATAATAAAAATCAAAATGATGAAGTCTGTAGTAGATGTGCAGGTTAAATCACATTCATTGGTGCAGAAACTGGAATCAACAACCTGATTAGCCTTGTTAATTGTATTCAATTTCATCCTAATTGCTTTGGGAAAGGAACGAATCCATCTCTTCTCTCTCATTTCAGCTTTGACTAGTATATATAAATAGTTGAGCTACCACTGAAAAACCATGGCCTGAAGATTGTGTTTACACAATAACCTGTGTTCTCTAGTGTTGGGTAGCAACCAGCCTAAGCAAAGTGAAACTCTGAATTCAGATCCTTTTGTAAGGATTTGAATTCAGAGGCAAGTTGGAAAATCATTATCTTTGAAAAAATTCCTGGCTTTTTTCAAATAAAGAAAAAAAAATATATAGAGGTCAATAAATGGTCTATGTCTTGAAAGGACATGACATTAAAAAGAAAATGTCCTATATAATACTGAGTATCTTCAATAATCTATAAATAAATCTTTATTTTATCCATATGGTTCCGACTTCTTGTTGTAGCATACCTATGGACGATAATGGGTACATCCCCACTCACACAAATAAAGTAGTAAATACTGTATGTTGGTCTGCAGTTGGAGATTCATTGTGGAATTTACTTGACTCACTTCTAGCAGTTGACTACTTCTTCTATGTGCCGCTGTTGAATCTTATATGTGTTGTTCATGTTCTAAGTATTATCATTACTTACCAAACTTCCCTAGGTTAAAACACTTCTGTAGAAAATCAGAGGGTACAAATGACTGAAACCCTAGAATCGTCACAACCAACACAAAGATACTAGTGCAAGTAAATCAGTGTAAAATCAACTAATATTTATAAAATGATGAGGTTAACACACTAGACTTTGGGCAATGATAGGCAGAAACTTACCGAGTAATTTCATCAGTTGCAAAACCTTCATGTGCTCATGAGGGTTTCATCATAATCAAAACAGAAATAAAAAAAAAAGTACTTTGTCACTGTCAACCAGTCTGGAAACTGGATTTCATTCACTCAAAACTGAGTGATCAAATACAGCAACTGCAGCAACACATTTCTTCCAAAATGAAAGCAAGCTTTATGTCTTGTTATGTCAGGTCATTCTACAAGTGAAATTTTTACCATGTAACCTAGTACTACCTACTCCATGTTCAGATTATTAATAACTAAACTGGTTTCCCCACCAGGCTTTTCTGGTGAGACGGGGGAATAGACAACCAGCTGGATTAAAAACAAAACCTGTCAAAGGGCAGAGGAACCTTCTTGTAGGGTCAGTGGACACCTAGCACAATTGGCTCCATAGTTATATATGTAGCAAATGTGGTGATAACCTGACATTGCTGGGTGGGGAGGGCTTCCTAGACAGAAGTCGATAACCAGGGCAGAGATCACCCATGATGAAATCAACAGCTATAGGTCCATGACCAAGGTGAGCCTTTAAGCTAGAGGACATTGACAGTGGTTGGAGGGGGGAGGAATCCACCAGGTCTGCTTCTCCAAGATTCATGCAATGCCTGAATTAATAACTCAATGGTTTTCAACTCAGATATGTTAGAGAGAACTAGTCATGTACTCAGCTGTGAAGTGACCCTGCAACCACACCCATTCACAGAACTGATAATGATACTGATACTACTAGTCTTGCCTGGTGATAGAGGTAGTTGTATATTTCCTCCCCACACACTTACTCAGAATTTTGTTCTCATTCCACAGTTTTATACTTAGCAAATATCCTGTATCAGTTGATTTGCCTCTTCCATCAACCCTGAGAATATGACTTTTCAGCACAAAGACAGACTGAAAAGTCACAAAATCAGATATGGCGCCTGAAGAAGGCCAGTGAGAACAAATGCCGAAATATTCTGAATAACAATAAATAAAGATTTAAAAGTTTGCAAACAACCTTACACATTAATTATAAAATAACCACATTGTGGCCTATGATTATTTCCACTCAAGAACCATTAGAATAATTTAAAATATAATTGTTAACATCTTTGCAATAGTCATTAGAATAGCACAAACCAGAAATAAGTGACCTTGCTAACCAGAATACCCTAATGACTAGTATATATAAATAGTTGAGCTACCACTGAAAAGACATGGCCTGAAGATTGCGTTTAAACACGAAACAGACTATCACCACTCGATGTTGATCTCATTGTACACTCTTATCTTTACACATGCTCTATCCTGAGTATAGAGCACTTGTAATGAATATAGTATACGTTAGAAATATATTTTATAATATATATGTATTTATACATTTTTTTTGTTCTTGAGAACAAAAATAATAAAACACTATTTATTAGATTATTTATTTACATTATTTAATATATTATTTATTGGAATGGTTGGCAAAACATTGACTAATTGCCAAATGATTCAAACTTTATAAAATGGTAAATAATGATTCTTTTATATTTGCCAAAAAAAAAGTGAAGTTTTGTTGAAATCAGTTGAAAAATATAGGAAATCTGATCACATAGATAAACGAACACACACACACAAACAAACAACCAACCAACCAACCTGGGTTTTTTTTTAATAAGTATAACTCGATATGAGTTGTCCCCCTTTCATTAATGCCTCTTAATCGTGTTTTCAAATTGATTTCATGCAAAAACAATTGTGTTTTTCCAATTTTGGGCACTGTCAGTACCACTGCAAGGTAATTTTACGTAGTTCTGTGAAGTTTTGTTGAAATCGGTTGAAAAATGTAGGAAATCCAATCCAATATATAAACGAATAGACACACACACACAACCTGGGTTTTAAAATAAGTATGATTATAATCACCACTTTTTAAAACAAACATTGCCAAAGAGTGAAGGTAGTTAAAATAATTGTGGTGTCAATGGAAAAAAAAACAAAACTTTTTGATATATTTTTTTGCTGTACTCGAAGATGCAAATTTGCTGAAAATATGTCATTGATAATCAAAATTGTTTAATGAGTTGACGGCCATTATATGTGTGTGTATATATATATATATATATATATATATATATATATATATATAAAATAATGACTGGCGACTCATATTTGAGGATACCTGTTCACTAGGGCGGTTAACCAATCCCTATTGCAGACGCTCACTCAGGCACATTAGCGTTTTGCTCAACACCCACAGAGCGTGTTATCTAGCATGATCAACAATTTGAGCAAGGCCAGCACGCTCAAGCCTTTGGCCATGATGATTCGCGGCTTTGTGCTAGCACTGATGATTACAATTTGTAATAAAACAAACATATAACAGTGAATTTATACATTTTTTTCTTGAGAGTTTACAATAAAATATTAAATAGAGCATATGTAAATATAGATATAAAAAGTGAACATTGAAGTCAACACTCAGAGGCGACAGGCTGTTTCATGCTAGACGCAATTGTCAGGTTGCCTAGCATGAAACAGCCTGTCGCCCTGGAGTGTTGACTTCAATGTTCACTTTATACTTATATTTTCATATTTTTTATTTCTGATATCGAGCACTTTCTCCCATAAATAAAAGCACACCTTAAAATATATATATATATATATATATATATATATATATATATATATATATATATATATATATACACACACACACACATACATACATACACAAGGAACTGCTGAAATTTTCTTGTCCTGATGAAAGATTTAAAATAAAAATAAATTGAGATTTGATCATATTTTGGGATGTGTCTTTTCAACACCACCTGATGTGAGTATGTATATGTGGAGAGAAAAAAAAAAAAAAAAAAAGTGCATTAATAAATTTGCAGCCAGACAGGCAGTTATTAACGGCATGGCATTAAGTGCAGTGAAAAAGACAGGAATTATGTTAAGAAATAAATATTTATTGTGAGAAAAAAATGCTTTTTTATCATAAGGCTATGAACTTATTGATGTATACTTGTAAACTTGTTGCTTGCTAGAAACCTTAAAAAACATTATAATAAAAAATATTTAGATCTGACCTAAAACACAAATTGTTTTTCTAATCATGTCTTTCTGTAACTTCAACACAAACAGTGTGTGTGTGTGTGTGTGTTTGCTTCATTGAATGTGACAGAAAGACATAGCTAACATGGAATTACTACTAATTTTATTTGGCACAGCTTAGAATTACGACTACTTCTGTAATGTATAACTCAGCACATGAATGAACACAGGGAAACATACTAACAAAGAATCCTGTGAAAATTGATGGCAAATGAGTTGAAAATGCTTGGAACAATAATTACTACAGTTTTTATATCTCTTACTCCTTAGGAAAGGTAAGAACTTGAGAAAAAACTGAATAAAATAAACTTATAGAATTTCACTTGTCTGCCACATTCAATGAAATGGAAAGAAAGATTGGTGCTAATAGGTTTGGATCCTGCTGGACGACATATTTTTCTGAGAAGATTTCTCAAATATTCAGGCCGGTAAATGTATTTGGATAAAAAATGCTGATTAAACAAAAAACAAAGCTTCTACTCGAATATGAGTATCCATCAAAAAAATGGTTTAAAAAAAATTTAATTAAATATAACAATATGTCAAATTTAATCCATTTCATAAATATGTGTGTGTGTGTGTGTGTAATATATATAATTGAATGACAAAATGGAAAAAATTAAATGTAACACATTTCTTCCTCTAGAAGTATTTCCTTCAGACTAACATAATATTCATATTGATGAAATTTATATATGTAGGGGGTGTGGAATATAAGTATAAACATTGGTTCTAATTATACATCGAAAGAAAATGCAGAGAAAATTAAAATTTAATTTTCAAATTTCTCACATCCACTATGTGTCAACATTATCTGATATGCAGAAATATGTGTGTGTGTGTGTAGAACGTGCGATGGATAAATTGTCGTCTAAATTACACAAAAATGAAAATAATACCAACACTTCATTTTAACAGATATATTTACCAAAATTACACAAAAATATCTTGAAATACTAAAAAGGAAATTTATTCAATGAAATTGCCATTGGCTTCAACCACAGACTAGCTGGCTTTGACATCAGCTACTCTCTGTCTCCTTGTTTAAGTTTGTAAATGCTGCCATAACCCTTGCTTTTAGTTCATCTTAGGTGCTACAAGGAGTTTTGTTGGTCTCTCGCTCAACTGCTTCCCACACATAATAATCAAATGGTTTGCAGTCTGAGGAGTTAGATGGCCAGATGTAAGGAGTACTCTGGCTGCAGAAATTGTCTGAGAGCCATGATTGGGTTCATCTGTTTGTGTGGCATGTTGCCAAACATAGAGTCTTCCAACAGCCACCTTCTTGACCAAGAGCAATTCTGTCTCCTCAAGGCACTTAATGTAGGCCTCTGCATTAAGACTGAGGCCCTGACCAACAAATTCAGGATTTCATTTCTTATCAGAATGAGCAGAGTGGGTTTTCTTAGCTGCTGTACCTTCATCATCACCATTAAACTCATCCAACTCTTTCTGAATCCGCTACACTGTCCTGAGATTGACACCCAAATACTCTGAAATGTTTATATTGGAGCATCCAGCATGAATGCCAAGCAGTACAGCATAACATTTTCCAAACTTCTGGTAAAGTTAATTGCATCATGGTGCTCTTTTTCTCATAGAAAGTGCTCAACTGAACCTACTATTCTGTGCAGTTGATGAAATCAAAAAAAATAAATGTATGAAATTAAAAATATAAAATGTTGAAATTTACCTCTCACACCTTGTATATTTATCTCTTTCTCTCTCTATTATATATATATATATATATATATATATATATATATATATATATACAAATACAAAAGTGAACATTGAAGTCAACCCTCAGAGGTGACAGGCTGTTTCATGCTAGATGCAATCATCAGGCCGCCTGACAATTACATCTACCATGAAACAGCCTGTTAACTTCAATGTTCACTCTTGTATTTACATACACTATCTTCGATATTGATCACTTTATCCTATAAATATAGCACACCTTAAAATTACATTTCTTCATATGCATATATACATACATGTACACATAAAAATATATATACACAAGCATACAATATATATATATATATATATACAAAGACACACATACAAAATTTTATCTAAGTAAATGGTCTGTTTTTTAAATAAACTGTATTAAGCATTTACTTAAATTGTATCTATTAAAATAATGCATAAACAAAAAATATATTAAATAATTGATAAACTTAACCCATTTCATTATATGTATATATATATATATATATATAATGGCCAGCTAATATGACTAACCAATCCCTGTTGCAGAAACTTACTCAGGCACATTTGTGTTTGTTCCTTATCTGCAGTATCCACTTGCAGTTTATACTGCAACTATGCTGAGTGGACTAAATTATAGTTTCTTGGAGGGAGATCATAATTTGTCATGATCTGCATTTTGAACGATGACAGTACACTCAAACGCTATGTCACACGGACTTCTAAGTTAGTGATAGCACAGCCATCAGTGGCTTTGGGAACAATTCCATCAATCCAATTTCACTCACAAGGTTTGGGGCAACTCATGATATGCTTTTCAGGTGCTTTCCAAAAAGTTCCACATGCTGGGATTGCCTCCCCAGACCATTGGCATCAAGAGGTGAACTTCCTTGAAAATGGTGAGATTTGAACTGGGGTCTCATGGTTGGAAAATGAATATTCTAACCACTTGGCTACATGCCCATCAAATGGGTGAAAGAAAAAACTGGCTGTATTATTGTGTGGGTGTGTGTGTGTGCTACTTGAATCTCTTATTGACAGCCACAATCTTAATGTCATATGAAGATGACTCAATGTTGATAGCAGACACAGAAATAAAAATACAGAAGATAGTTAAGGAAAGTGAGAAGAAAGGACTAATGATTAATTGCAGCAAGATAAAACAAATTGTTTTTAAGCAGAAAGAAATGTCAAAACTACGAATTATAAATTGGAGTGTGCCAAAATCAGGAAAGTACAGAAATTTAAATATGAATGATATGTTTTAATGACTGATGAAAATGATTGTTGATCCAGTAATCTTCAAAGAATTTGAAACTGAACCCTTAAGGTTCCCTGGATTAACGGACACTTGAAGGCTGAAGAACACAATCACTAAAATGTGATAATAACATCAGAGATTAGGATATTAGTCTGAATATAAATAATGTATTTTTTTTTCAGTTTTATTCCATGTCTTTATTATTAGCTTTTATCATTTTTTCTGGATTGGACATTTTTTGATTAACAGGAAAGTCTTTAAATAATTGAAACAAAGAACAATTAATTGCTGATAGACAATAAAATTTGGCCTTCGGCTTTGAGCTCAAATCAATTAAAAAGTGACATAATGAATTCATTTTTGAATTCTGTTCTTTAATTGACTTTGCTTACAGACTGTTTCATAACTTGTCAACAAAAATCATTTTGAAAATGGCTACTCTGGCAGAAAAAGAGATTGCTATGAAGATTAAAAAAAATACAAATAATAAAAGGATAATTTTGAGTCTGTTTTTCAATTCAAGCCATTTGAGAATTGAAATGACCAAAAGAAAAACAATGCCACATTAAAAGATGATGTGAAAATCAAAATAAACCAAAAAAACACATTCATAAGAAAAATGTCAACCATCTCCTGGATTTGTACTCTTTAAAAGCTGACCTGCATAATATACAAGGGATGCTGAAAAATTCTCAACCTTGACCAAATTCACAAAATCTGCCTAATTCTTTCCTTTTAGAAAAGCTTCTTCATTGGGCTAGCAACTTTTCAGCACTCCTTCATCTAACGGTAAAATTAAAAAAAAAAACAGATTACAGAAGATTTAGAATTAAAAAAGAATTAGATGGCACAATAGTATTTCCGTCAAAAGAAAGCAATCAAGAAAGCAATGCAAGATATAAATTAAAATACAATGGCTTCCTTAACATTAGATTGGCATAATCTAGAAATCAATAAAAATCAAGTCATTAACGAAGCATTGATTCATTTGTAATGAGAGATTGCAGTGAAAACATTGATTAAATTCTTGGCAATGGATTTTCCTCTCAGATTAAACTGAGCAGCTAGAAATGTGAAAACATGAGAAGAATACATCTGAAACAAAAGAAAAATTATTCTGTCAAGATGCTAGTTCGTCAGCTTCTAATAGAATTAATGGAAAATTATAAACAAGAGTAATAAAATTCATCTGCCCTTCAAAAATAACTGAGAAATTATTCTTTGTTTGCCAAGTGAAGAGAAACAATTTTACTAACTGTTGGAGCAAAACAGTTTTACCAATGTTCATAAAGCCCAAGAGACACTCAAGCTAGAGTGTTACTGAATGAGATTGTTGTATGAGCATAAGAGGCAGTAAGAAGTGCAGTTTATAAGGATATGCAGGAAAGATAATGTTTAACCTTAGACTTGAAAAGGTTAAGATTGTAGTGATTAGGAAAACATCCTCTTGAAAATCTGTTCCACAAAGTAGCAGTTCTTGAGAAGAAGAAGCCCATTTGGGACATCCTTTTTAGCAATAGATTTTTTTTTATTGATTTCTTTTTTTTATGGCTTATTAACCTTTTGCAGGTTATTTAAAACAAGAAAATACTTTTAGATTGTAAGAATTTTTTTGGATATATTATTAATTTACTGATGCAAATCATATTAGTTAACCCATAGCTGAAGGTAGGAGAGGTGGATTCCTAACTTTCTCAAAAGTATTACATGTAAGTGAATATAATGACCCTGACTAGGATTAGAACTTGGTTCTCCAATTTTCAATTCCAAGCTGTTATCCATTACACCAACCACACATCCAAGCTTATAGAACCTGATATTCCCAAGTGGTCACCCATCTAGATACTGACCAGGCTTGACATTGTAACTTTGGTGATCATATAAGAACAGTTGTTTCAATGTAATATGGCCATAAAACTTTAAGCAAGTTTGAACCAATTTTTTTAAGACATTAATAAGTGACATGGCCATAAGCTGTCCGACTAATGGAATACAAAGAGAATGGAGATGATTTATCTTAGAGGAAGGCACAACTGGGTGAAGGAGATATATTCATAAATTTCTCAAGAGTATTTAGACAAGTGAATATAACAAATTTCACTGGAATTTGAACTCAACTCTCTGAAATTCCCATTGCGAGCCACTATCTATTACACCACCTACAAATCCTTGTTACATTACAGAGGAAAAAGTATAAAGAGTGTTCATGCCTGTTCATTTTATAGTCCTGAACAGAATGATACCTCATGGGCATCCTGGTTGACCAAGTGGGGTAACCCACACAATGTCATACACTGATGTTAATAGTAATCTAAGAATGGAAAAAGTAATATTTTTCACCAGAATTCCCAGCTAGAGGCTTGTACCTGGGTAAGATGTTAAAACTATATCCGCGTCCTGTGTAAGACGATAAACTACATCCAGTAGCAAGGCCTCTGATCAGGAGGTTTTGAGGAGTGTTGATACACCTCTTAATTGCTGATGTTCCCAGGTCCACCTTGATCTGGGGTGCTCGTGCCTGTTAGGGCAAATAGCTATGGGCAAATAGTTAACTATTACCAGCAATACTTTTTTGAGAACATTATTACCAGCAATACAATTTTGAATGAAAAATATTACTAGAAACAGATTTTTGACAAAACAAAATATTACCAGCAATAAAAAAAATGTTGTTGGCATTAAATAACCCATTGAGATTGATATGCTGTAAAACAAAATAAACCAAACCAAAGCCAGCTACAGGTAAAGTATTTGGAAAAAAAATTTAATCCCCAAATTATTAAGTGGTACCAATCATAACTTAATATGACACAAGTTAAAACAGAATGAAATACAGTCAGAAAATTCGGCAGTAAGAAAAATAAGTATTGGTGAAGGAGGTCAAACATAGCAGTAAGGCAAGCAGGAGCAGTCAAGCCATAGGAAAATAAGTTTTAAGACTTTAAGCTTCAACCTAAAGAATTAGTGTTAGTTTGATGAATTTGGTGGCATTATATTTGTGAGTTCAATCCTTGGGACAGGTTCAGTGGAAAATGAGCAACACTAAGAATGAACATGAAGTATTTCTTCAACACGGAGAATGCAATGCGAACAGTCTACTCCCTGTAGATTAGATAAAGAGTTCAGTTCAAAATTCCCTGATCGTTAATTGAACTGACAGACACCTGGAGCAATGGGATAATAACAAGAAAGATAAGGACATTAATCAGAATGTAAACAATGATAACTCTTTAGAAGATTGTTATATCCATTTTCCAATTATACAGGGTCTGCCTGCTTTGAAGATCAACGTTTAAAACACTAGGATTGAACTCTCACTACTGTTGTCAATGGTCAATAAGCAATTACTTTGATTATCTTATATCCACAAGGCAATCTCATCAACCACTCCAGGTCAAAGGAATTAGCTCAATTATCTGATATCCCTAAGGCAAGTCAGATAGGATTTTATTTTTATTATGAAAGAGTTTTCAAAGCTTGATGCTGTTGTGGAATAAGAAATTACAAAATAATTTATACGGTAATAATTTAGAGTTCAAGCTCCAGAAAGAGACTGATTGCATTGGTTGTTTTTGTTTAGCAGCACATCAACACCTCTATGGGTTATTTAATGCCAAAATCTAAATATGACAAATCAAACTTTTCATGATTAAATTACAATTAACTGCATTTTTCCTACAAAATAATCTTACAAAATTAAACGAGTAGTGAAAACTAGTTTCTCCTTATGAGAAATGAGATTTATCATAGTAAATTGTTTTCTTATTTTTTTTTAAATTGTGAAAGTTTGGTGATTTCTGTCTCTAACTAGCTAACTGTAGCACAAGCCATACATTAGATGTCTTCAAAATACTTTTCTTGAGACTATTTACATTATTTGGACTATTAGCCTCAACTTTATCACCATATTTATTACAACGTTTCAGCCGTTGTTCGCTCCGACCTTCTTCAGCTAGTTGGAATATCAAACTGAACCCTTTATTTTGCTCACTGGGTTAGACTTTTCTGGTTCCATGTGCCATGTCTAATGGATACCAGTTATCAGTTATTTCCTGTTAATTCCCCTCTCCAAGTTCTGCACCATCTTAACCAGATATTGAACTCACACTCTTTGGGTCCTGTCACTGGATCTAACTAACAAGAACAAATGGCACAGTGCATAAAGGAATTAGTTATAGTGGGAACGTTGTAATAAATAAGGCAACAAAATCAATAGTCTGAATAATGTAAATAGTGTACATAATACCTCATCTTGGAAATATAGACAGATACTGAAGAAGGCTGGACCATACAACGGCCATAACATTGGGATAAATATGGCAACAAAGATGAAGACAATAGTCTGAATAATGTAAATTGTGTACATAATAACTCATCTCAGAAATATAGACAGATACTGAAGAAGGCTGGACCATACAACGGCCATAACATTGGGATAAATATGGCAACAAAGATGAAGACAATAGTCTGAATAATGTAAATAGTGTACATAATACCTCATCTCAGAAATATAGACAGATACTGAAGAAGGCTGGACCATACAACGGCCATAACATTGGGATAAATATGGCAACAAAGATGAAGACAATAGTCTGAATAATGTAAATACTGTACATAATAACTCATCTCAGAAATATAGACAGTCTTCTTAAGACATCATACATTTTTCTCATTATCTTTTTCACTTTCTAAGTTTTCAGTGTCCTCTTTTGGGATCACCATCTGCTACTTTGTTGCTTCTCCTTATTCTTGCCCATAACAACTTCAACTTTGTAAAAAGCCAGAAATAATAGTGAGTCAAATCTAGACTGCAAGTGGAGGATGTGATGCCAAAAAAAACATAAAAATTACATAAGACCTGAAGATTGAATAGGCTCAGTCAGTGTGTATGTGACAAACAGCCCACAAACTTCTTATTGTCAGCTATATGCTGACAGAGTAACCCTACACAAGAGTAGCTGTTCATGTATGTGCAGTATAGTCTTTTCTGATTGGTTGCTAAGTTATATCATGGCAGCTCAACTAGTTCCTAAAACTGGTCAGATATTATCTGGGTGGACTTTGTATCGTTTGAAGACTTCCAACAGTAATAACAACTAAAATGGATAGCATAGGCAACTCTAAAAGAAAATAATGGCATAGTCAACATACTGATTGCTCATACTACCTTAAAAAAAAAAAAAAAAAAAACGTGTTAAGAAAGACCCCACAACCCACTCAATGCTATAAATAGCAATAACAGCTAATGAACTTCAAAAAACTATTTTTCTTAAAAAAAAAAAGTTTTGAAAGAAAGTTTTATAGATACCAACGGACAGTAAAACTAACTGTTTGGTCGATGAATGCTGAATATTTCCTTATAAGGAAATGGCTAATCTCACCATTGTATGGACAAATGGTGTTCTTGCAGTTTGCCTATGTGATTATATATATATATATATATATATATATATATATATATTATTGATTTGGCAGATCTAGAGCAATTTATTAGTGATTATTTACTTTTTATCAATCCCAAACAGTGTGCATTTATGCAATCAAATATATGAATTAATTTTGTGTTTTCTTTTATGAAAAAGAAAATTGTTTCAAATATATCTACCAATTGATGTTGTTTACAACTGCAGATTACATTAAAAAGAAAAAAAAACTTATTTACATTTGTTCTCGGGTTTGTTTTCTTAGCTGTAATCTTATTGGCTGTTTACAGCTGAGTTATCCATTCTAATCCAATTTGTGCTTGATTTGTTATTTACTTTTTTTTTTTCTTTGCCTTTGAAAGATTTAATATATCAGACGAAAAGTCAAATAAATGTTGAGAAACAGTATGTAAAAATTATTATCACTTCTGAACTAGCAATGGAATTTAAAGCTATTTCTTGGTTATTTTCTTTTTTTTTTTAAGATGGGGGAGGCTGTTCAATGATTAAAATATTTTGCACATGAAGAGAAATAAAAGGGAAATAAATCTTTAACAAAAACATTCACTTCCTGTTGGTCAAAGTGTGAAAGGATTATTTTGAATTGGAATTTTTGATTTATTTTATCCTTGTTTGAAAAAAAAAAAATAAAAGAAAAAAATAATCATTGTTTTCCAGTAAATCAGCTGATTCAAGTTGTTTTCTTTTCCATTTCTGATATTTATAACAATAATTCTTTCCTGTATTTATTTGCTTTTCTCACTGTCTTTGTATTTTGCAAGTGTTTTTGTTTTTTTTTTTCACTCAGTTTTTAAACATTTGTGACTTGAACTCTTTCTTTTCTCTTGAACTGCAGTCATGGCAAAGAAAACTTCCATATTTATGAGACGGTATACAGTTCCGTTAAGGAAGCAGGTATGGTTAAATGGAATTGACAAAATTCTCAAAACAATAAAAAGAACAGGACAAAATGATACAAGACAAGATAAAGTAATGCAATACAAAGCTAAGTAACTGTAAGAGAGTAACAAAGTAAATCGTTCACAAAATATAAATAGTGTTCATATGCAAAAGGAATACAGTCAATGAGTGTAGCTTCTGCATAATTAAAATTTTCTGTGTTTTTGACAAATTTAGCTGAGCAATGAAAAGCAGTTAATTTGCAAAAATATGGAATGCAAAAGATATTTGGGGAGGTGAAATAATATTAGTACCTTCTGAAGAAGTGGTTACTTCAAACAAATACTCCACCATATAGAATCATTGAAGGAAAGAAAGTCTCCAAAATTGTTTAAGAGAAAAGAAGTAATATTCCATCATTGGTGACCAGGTAAAAATTGTTACAATTTGGCAGTGACATTTTCATTCATCAATATATTCAGCTAATACTGTGTTTATCATTTCTTCCTTTCTTTTTAGAATTCCATTATAATTCTATAGATCATTGCTTTTATATATATATATATTTTTTTTTTTTTTTTTTTTTGATTGACTGATTGTTTTTGTTGGCTTACCAACCTTTTATACATTATTTAAAGCCCAAAAATATTTTTTAAATTGCAAGAAATTTTTTTGGGGAGATAATAATTTACTCATACAAAACATAGTAATTAACCCATAGCTGGGGAGAGAAGAGGTGGATTCATGCTTGTTCCAAGCTTATTTGCATGTAAGTGAATACAATGAACCCAATTAGAACTAGGCCCTCTGATTTCCTAATCTGAGCCATTATACATTAATTACATTGCACATGTAAGCTTACAGCACCTGGTATTTCTAAGTGGTCACCCATCTATGTACTGACCTGGCTCAATATTGCTTATTTAACTTTGGTGATTACATGAGAAATGGTGTTTCAATGCAATACAGCTGTAAACCTCCAGGTCATTGCAAAAATAAAACAAAACAGAACTATTTATTGAAAAAGTCCTGAGAGGATGAAATTATAAATTTGCATGAAAGACAGTTGAAGATTTTGTTTTAATAATAGCATGTGTCTTCAGGATATAATCGATCTTTCTAGAGATTGCATTTCTTTATTGTCTGTAAATTGCCATGACATCATGGGAAATAGTCAAGTGGTTTGCTATTATTTTCTCCATGGTTTGGAATTTGGAACTATTCTCTAAGACTAGCTTCCATGCAAGGCTAGAGAGTATAGTCTACACTTTTATTTAACCCCTAACAGAAAGGAAAAGAAATGGAATTTTGTAAAGTGAATGCAATATGGAACTCAAACTTGTTTTCCTGATGTCACTTTCTCAGCTAATAATCATTACACAACTCATAGATTCAATGGCAGAAGACACTGAGACCAAAATGTAAATTTGTCATTCAATAATGTTAAAAAAATAATCTTTTATGAGAATAAACCAAACACGTTTTATTCTACTCAGTATATCACATCATAACTCTTGACAGTCCTAAAGAAGACTGTATAAAATAGTACAGTAGCTAAAAAAATGTTGAAAACAACAAAGATAAGGATGATGGTTTGAAGAATTTAGACAATACTTATTAGGTCTTGAGTGGCAGGTTTATTCTGAATTCAAACTCGTGGAGAAGAAAATGGGAAGCCCGCTGTGATATCTCTTCCACAAAATCATGGCTATTCAAAAATTATAAAGGAAACGAATCTATGGAGAGCCATGATCACCTATGTCCTGAAAAACAATGTCATGCAGTAGTATGTTCACCCAACAAAAGGCCCAAGAACCACTCAAGGTAAGGGGTTCCTGACTTATGATGTATAAGAGGAGGTAGTAAATTTATGAGGTTATGTAAGAGAGATTTGAAGAGGTTAAGAGCATAGTGATCAGGTAAACATCTTCTTGGGAGACTTTTCTACAAAGTAGCATTTCTTGGGAAGAAGCTGTCTGAGTGGAACTTCTTTCAAAAGAATGTCCTGATGCATTTTTGACAGGATGGTTCAAAAAGTTTACATCAATGAGGAAGCAATTGTTGTAATTATTAATTGCTTATTCATGTATTATCACTATCCTTCTATGAATATTGTAGACTGGCACTACAGAATTAGAAACAAAGAAGTGTACCAAATAACAAGCTATATCACTGGAAGACTAGCAAAAGCAGCAACAGCTAAAATGGACATTACATATAGCTAGAAGAGAAAATGGTGAAAAGGGGCTTCAAGTGAATAAAGCCAGAAGTCTTGACAAATATCAACATTCTTTGAACATTGTGAACTGGTGCTGCAGAATCACAAAGAATTGTACCAAGTAACAGAAACTTTATCACTTTTTCTACAAAATAGCATTTCGGCCATGTGCTACATCAGAGCTACGCTTGGAAAATCACTATCACTTGAGGACTAGCAACAGCTAAAGTGAATATTACATGTAGCTAGAAGAGAAAATGGTGAAAAACTGCTTCAAGTGAGTAAAGAATCTTGACAAAGATCAACCTTCTTTGAACTTTGGAACTTTCTTTGGGAACTGGTGCTGTAGTATCACAAAGAACTGTACCAAGTAACAGAAACTACATCACTTTTTCTACAAAGTAGCATTTCTTGGGAAGAAGTGGAACTTCCTTCATTTTTGGCATGATGGCTCAAAAGTTCACATCAATGAGGAATCAATTGTCTTAATTATTAATTAATAATTACTTACTGAGGTATTAATTATTATAATCCTATAAACATTGTAGACTGACACTACAGAATCAGAAACAAAGAACTGAACTAAATGAGAGAAACTATATCACTTGAGGACTAGCAACAGCTAAAATGGATAGCATTTGCAACTCAAAGAGAAAATAATGGCATAATCAGGATGTTAACATTTCACACCACTTCAAATAGAAAGTTAGAAATTCTCCCGCCCCAAGTATCAATACTAAAAAGAATGACACAAGCTATTGGACCTGAGAAACCATCTTTCTTAAAAAAAGTATTTTAAGACAAAGGTTTTATAAATTTCAACTGAAAGCAGTATTGGGTGCTTGGTCAATGAATGCTAAATGTTTACTTGTCGGGAAACAGCTAATTTCATCTTTACCATTTGTTAATATATCTGTTGTGTAGGAAACCTACCACCCCTCTTGAAGATGAACTTGTCTACAAACAAAGACTTTAAATAGTGGCATGTCAAAAGACAGAGAAGTTCCTGGCTGAGCTAGTTATAGACTACTCAGGCGATTTCTGTACCTACTTACCAACCTAATAAACCCCTTTTTATTGTTACATGTTATTTGGTGTTTGTCTTTACTAACCCCAAATCAACATCATAACAATATCTAAATTATTAACAGTGATTAAAATTTATCATTTAATGACATTTTTATGATTTAATACTTAAAATTTATATTTTTATTGAAATTTTAAAATTACCCTCAAAGTTTATAAATATTCATTCTTTAATGTCAGACTTATTTTTTTTTGTATCACTATTAACTTGACAAACTCAATGTAAGAAGTCTCTGAGTTTTAAAAAATAATGTTTAGAATTTTCTTTAAATTTCTTATGAAATGATTTGGTACTGTCATGTTTTTTTTGCAAAATTTACATTTGTTGACTTCACTCCCAAGCATAGACCTTCCATTCATCATGTAGCATGAGGGGTTAGGAAAAATATTAAAGTTTCTGATATTGGCCTGAAACTAATTATTAATATTCATGAATTATTAGATTATTTAATAACTTTTTTTTTGTCTGGTCAGGCTTAGACCTGCTGC
This sequence comes from Acanthosepion pharaonis, assembly GCA_903632075.3. Lineage (NCBI taxonomy): Eukaryota > Metazoa > Mollusca > Cephalopoda > Sepiida > Sepiidae > Acanthosepion > Acanthosepion pharaonis. The sequence goes on along the minus strand of CAHIKZ030000516.1, from coordinate 726,330 downwards.
TGGTAACATGTAGCCCAGTACAACTGCTGCATGGATGAGAGGTTAGCATCTCAAACAGATCCACCACACTGGCTTGTCAACCAAGAGGATGAAAAACAAAACCTGTTAAAGGGCATATGATCTTCTTGCTACCAATAGCCAACATCATATATATTATATATATGGTAATAGAATTACAACATATTGCATATATAGGGCAGGTGTTAATGAAACAGTGTTCAATGTAATGAAACGGAGAAAAAAATATATATTAATAAATATACATACTATCTCACACCTCTAACAAGACACTGAGTTTCATGTATGATGCAATCTTTGAGTGCAGAAATCAAATGATTGTTAAAACAGTTATTTGAATTCTGCACCTGAAGATTGCATTAGGCATGAAACTCAGAGTCTTGCTAGAGGTGTGAGATAGTGTGTTTGTGTGTATATATATATATATATATATATATATTGATAATTGAGTATTTAGGCAACAATCAATCATTTATGCATGTTTCATTAAAATGACAGACACGGTACTATGAGTAATCTTTTTGTTTAATTTTTCTTGTGTTTGAACAAGTGTTTTCTTTTTTGGACACAGAGTGTGTAGAAACTGTCCAAATGTCTGATAATTTTGAATGCTTTTGTCTATACTTTTAGCCATTATCAAGGATAATTTTATTTTTTTCAGTTCAGTTGAGTGTGTGCATTGTGTGTATGTTTTTAGTATTATAGAGATATTTTATTTTCCAAGCACAGCATATTGTGGCCATGTTTGTAGTTAATATTATTAAGTGTTGGCTTTTTCTCTTTTATTATTAAAGCTTTCAGCATTTTTAATCTTTGTGTACATGTGGATGAGGTTATTATGTTTGTATTTTCTACTAGTTTGTTTCAGATGGAGTCTGTTAAGTTTGTGTGTGTTTTTCAATGGGTTCTAATATAGCTGTGGTCGGATAGGCGTAATGTAAGGTATCTGGATAGGCGTGTAGTCATGTGAACAATGTATTTATTTATGAATTCAGTTTGATCAGGAACACAGTTCCTTAAGGGGCATTTGAACTCATAGATAATGTTCGTTTGTTGTAATTTTTACTTTGCTAGTGTCTTGTTATTTTTGAGGATAAGTTTAGCTGTTTTAAATCATTTGTACTAGATAATTTGATTTTTTTTTTTTTTTTTTTTTTATTCAGGTCAATTAGGGTAGTGTATTTCTTTATAATATTTCTAAGTGAAGATTCAGCTTGTTTGTAGTTAATGTGCATTTGGTTTTTGTACTAAATGTTTTTGTAATTTTTGGCTGTGTGTTGACTATCATTATTACTTACTTTGGGGAGAAATAATCTAATTTGGTGGTCTATAAGGTGGTTAGGGAAGCCATTGTTAATTAATATCTCTTATATTATTGAGTTCTTTAAGGAAGAGTAGTTGAGAGAATGAATATAGAGTATATATATATATATATATATATATAATGTGATGATGGGGTGACAAGCCGACAATAACAACCCTCCTATAGATTGTGTCTTGATAAAAATACTCAATATACTTAGACTACTGTCAGTGTCTGAGTTGGGCATCACAAAGAGCATCTGGTCTTGTAAAATCTTGGCTCAAATCATTATGACAAATCATCTGTCAGTCAGGACCCATCTTGCTTTGTGCAAGATTAATCCTGGTCCTTCCTAAACAAAAAAAAATGGCTATGTATTTAAGTATGTATATGATTTAATATTTTCTATATATTATGTTTTATAAAAATATTATTTCAATAAATTGGTATTATTGGCTCTGGAAATCTACAGCTTTTACAAAGTATCTCTAGCTGTTCATGTGATGAGTTTTAATGCCATTTTATCAAACACAGTGCTATCTAATTTCAGGAGAGCCTGAATGTGTCTGCCTTCTAAACATGTGAAACGTCTGGGTACATTTGGACCATTATGGCCTTAAAGAGTTAATAGGTGTCTGATATAAAATTCAAATTATTTCCACAACAAACAGGTACTTTCTGAAGTGGAACCAAAACCAGTACAAATAATCATGTCATTCAATTATGATGAGAAAGCAACGTTGTTCATAAACCAGCGAGAAGTACCAATAAACCTTCAGGGTCAGGAGATTTGATCTATGTTCTGCAATATTGAACCAGCTTATCAAGATCTCAAAGAAGTGATTTTGTTTTTCTAAGCAAATGTTTTTTTTTTGTTAGATATTTTTCTTCTTTATATTCAAATTGATTTGTTATTCATAAATTTCATTCATTCTTCCATTTGCTGGCAGTAACACAGATAATCAAAATGAATGGCAGAAAGCATTGATTTTTATTCTCTCTGCATGTTTGTTGATTTAATTTTCCCACCCACTCCAGTAAAGAAAAAAAATCAACTTAACAAAAGAAATAGGTGAAAGGTATCTTGCTAATATTAAGAAATTTGATGGGCAAGATTGACAAGAAAAAAAAAATAGCAGTTATTACCTTTGCGAGGTTTTAAAATATCTGACAAACCAAAATGTTGGATTAAATGCTCATTATTGATATTTTATTAGCTTAGCTCAATTCAACACAAATGCTAATAATAGCCGTTTCCTTATAAGGAAACATTTGTCAATTATTGACTGAGCAGCCATTACTGTTTTTCATTAGAGTTTTTAAAAACCTTTCTCTTAATGTTTCTCAATAGGTGTTATCGTTCTTTCCAAGGGGGTTTCTTTCTTAACCTTTTGTTTGAAGTACTGTAGAATTTCATCATCTTGATTATGTTATTATGTACTCTTAGTGATATATGGTGATTTTCTAAGTGTAGCTTAGATGTGGCAAAAGGTAAAAAGTATGGGACACCCAGCAATTATTGAAACCAATATTCACTCGTAACTGATCTAGCATAACAAGTTTGCTAACTTATACACCACATCAAAGTGCCCTAAATGATTTTCTAAGTGTAGCTTAGATGTAACACAAGGCCAAAAGAGTGGAACACCCAGTGAGGATCAAGCTCACCATTTAAATGTAACTGATCTAGCAAGACAAGCATGCTAACCATTATACCATGTGATATCCATTTTAGTTGTTGATGCCGTAGAAATCAACAAGTGATGTGATTTCTGTTATATGGTACAGTTCTATGTTTGCGATTTGGTAAATCCAGTTCACAAGATTTGCAGAAAGATGCACTTTACCAGGACCCACAGGCTTTACTCAATCAAAGCAATTTTTAACAATTTATCTGAGAAAGTAGCAGCATACATCTAACAGGTTAGATATTTCCGACCGAGTTTGGCACCATGCATCACATCCATATGAAAGCACCAATCTGATGAAGTTATTTAAGAATATGACTTATGTTTTCAGGTTAATGTTTTGGTTTTATAGCAATTTGCAGTGTTGGGTGAAAACTATTTTATGTTCCAGTTCCTTATTAAGTTTATTATAATGGGGCCATACACTGAGGTATTTGAAGTGTTTAGTATTTACTAAGTCAACATCCTGAATTTTTATGATGACATCAGAGTATGTGACATCACTGTATTCATTCCAATTCCAGGCCATAGCTTCTGGTTTGGTTTGTTTTACAGCATATCAACTTCTATGGGTTATTTAATGCCAACAAGATCTTTATTGCTGGTAATATTTTTTCCAAAAATGTATTGCTGGCAAATTTTTCTCCAAAAATTCATTGCTGGTAATAACCTCTTACAAAAATCTATTGCTGGTATTAAAACATATTTTTACATTTTCATAGTGCTTTGACCCCAGTTTGGGAGTCATCTATTTGCCTATGGCTGGGACTGTAACAGATGCTTCCACCCCATGTCAGGGTGGACCTGGGAACACCAGCAATGAAGAGATAGTTCCACGCTCCTCAAAACCTCCTGATCCTTGTTGTTGGACATAGTTTATCATCTTACTCGGGATACTTCTGTTTTGGAAAGGATTGAGAAGATAAAAAGTAAGTCCTAGAAAACATCATGGGAATATTAAAATGAAAGTGTTTAGAATTTACTAAGCCTGCATCCTGAATTTTTAAGATGGATTCAGGGTTTATGCCATCACTGCTGTCGCTCCAATTCCACATCATAGTCTCTGTTTTAAAGTTCTATTTAGAGGAACACTTGGTTGAAGGTATTGATCATTTTTATTCCAAATATGAATACCTATGTCTTCAGCATACCAATAGATTGGACAGGTAGGAAAGCTGGATCTATTACTAGATTCATTTGTGATGTGATATAGAATGCTTAAATGATCAGTGTCCATCTCTTCAGATATGTATTTTTAAATGCTCAGGGTATAACTATACAAAAACTATAAATATAAGAAAAGATTAAATAGAATAGGGACTCTCATTTCCTTTTTATTGTACTCCTGATGAGGTTTGAAATGTTTCTGTATTGAGGTTCTCACCAGTCATGTAAGATTCTGTGACCCGATATCTTTCCTTTAATAGGTTGATGCATTCAGTGGATTTGGAGCTTATAAGTTAGTTTCTAATGTATGAGAAAAGGAAGTTTCTTTTCTTGTGGTCAAATTCTGCTGTGAGATCAACATAACACAATTTCCTATTAGAGGAGTATGCAATTTCCTGGCGTTGTTTGATGACGTATATTCTATCTTTGCATCACTTACCAGAATAAAAACCAAAACAGGTTTTGAGGACTTTCATAAAATGATGTGAGCCTAGTTAAGATATTGTTCATCTGTACTTTAACCATAATGGATACAAATTAGATACCTCTGTATATGTAATTTGTTTTGAGGGCTTCCTTCTTGGTTTCAATAGTGCATTAAAGTATGGTAGACCCCACTTTTTGAGAAATGCATTTCTGATTACAGAGTTCCTTCATAAGATTGAAAAACTTAGTATTAAATTCAGAAAGAAGATAAACTATTTTCAAATGTCCAGCCTTAATATAAAATGATGCTTTATTATTCCTTAGTTTTTAATAGCTTGCTTAATTTACTCATCAGTAGGTTCATTATTATTTATGTTTAGAGACGGACTGTAATAATTGGATATATATTGGTATATTTTCTATTTCTGTGAGCATCTTTAGAGTGGTGATGGTTGAAATGTGACTAAGTGTTTTTGTGACCAAGACATTCCTTCTGTGTTGGTTACGATTATACAGAGTTATCATAATTTTTTTTTTTTGCTTTTCCTAATATCGTAACACAGTGTCTTCATGAATTTTGTTTCCAATTTTCTTGAAATATTGGTTTCTCAGGGCATTAAATATTTGTTTTAATTCTCTAGTATTTTTCCTTCCATCTCTCTTTCTCTTCTGTTTCTTTCTTGTATGGAAGTAAAATAAAATTTGGATGATCAAGTCTTCCAAGAAAATAGGATATGCATGTCAAAGGTTTTGGTATGGAAATGGAATTCAGATTCTAGCCAGGCCTGTTATGTTCACTTCACTTTTGAAGAAAGACATGAAATTTATTTTTTGCCAATCAATGAGTAAAATAACAGGAAAAACTGAACTCCCTAGCCTTGTATATATGCCAGTCTTGGAGAAAGAAAACATCAGCTAATTTAGTATACTGATAACCCTTCAACTTTAGTTTCTCATACACTTGTAACAAGCCAAAAGATAAAATGTGGAAAGCCATGGTGGCCTAGGCAAACAATAGTTATAGTTATTTATTTACAGAAGCAGATAAGAAATAAAAATGGACAAATTGCCCATTTCTATACGATTGTTTTAAAAGTTTGTGTCTGATTAGAAAATTTAAAACAAAATTTTATATCTGAGATGAGATGTTATGTACACTATTTACATGGAGATGAATAAATGTTTTTGGGGTAGTATATAAAATTTTACATTATTCAGACTCTTATCCTCATCTTTGTTGCCATATTTATCACAACATTTCAGCCATTGTACACTCCAGCTTTCTTCAGTTGGTTGGAATGTTGAACTGAACCCTTTATTTCGTTCACCGGGGTAAACTGTTCCAGTTCCTCGTGTCATGTCTAATAGTTATCTCCAGTTAATTAACCTCTCCAAGTTCTCCACTGCCTAACCAGATACTGAACTCACACTCTGGGTCCTGTCAGTTGATCTAACTAATGCCTTTATCCACTGTGCCATGTATCCTTGAGGACATTCCAATCACCTAAAGAAGACTGAAACATAAAATAATATTGATGATTCTTCTTTGGATTTTATTAAGAATCCCTAAATATATAGCAGGAGAATATGTGGCAACAATGATCAATGGATATATGAATGATACACTTCTAGATATGTAAAATAGATTCAGGAAAGAAAAATTATTTAGCACAATGCAGTGAACCAACTCACTTAGCAGTAGACCTTGCAATGAATTCAATATAGTCTTTCCACTTCATGTCAGCTGAGAATAAAGAGTTTACTTCATAAATCTATCTCAAAATGTAGAATGTATGAAATGCTAAAAATGTTGGCAATGAAGTATTAGATCTCCTTAATGTAAATATTTTGGTTTCATGTTTTTATGAAGACAAATTCTAAAATCTCATCCCATGCTGATTTCTGAGCTAAGAAATAAAATTAATCTCTGATCATCTCCAAAACAGGTTTTCAAGACCAAATCATTAAGAAAAATTCGGGGTCTAATCTGTATAGAGGTTAAGAATTTGTGACACTGAAATTTGTACATTATGGAAAGAGTTGTTGTTGAAATTTATTGAATGATGTGATTCCGTTATTTGGTACAATCATTTATTTTCAATTCTCTAGTACCAAACCAAAACGTTAGAAGCAGGATATTCTTCACTAAGACCTACAGACATTTCACTTGAAACCATTTTAAAACATTGATCTGTGAAAGCAGTTTTAGATGTCAGAAAATGTGATACCAAAACCCAAAGAGTCACTGGAACAGCAAAATATGTCTTCCAAAAGCTAAACAAAGTATTAAGAAATAGGAAAAGTTAATTAGAAAAGAGTGCTGATCTAATCTGCAATGTCAGACTTGTGAGTGAAATTTAGACAGAATTTCAATGGTTATTCTAGCATGAAGTCAAAAGTCATCAATTTTGAGCATATTGGCTTTGTTCTAACATGATCATGTCACATTATGCACTTCCTCTCGGAAGCTGTAATGAAGGTCATCTCAGCATAGTTGCAGTATAAATCATGGATGGGCTCCATAGGTGTTGAACAAATAGAAATGTTCCTTTAGCAACAGGGATTGGTTAACCACCCTAGCTGATGTTTATACTTGGAAATGAGTAGCCTGTTTTTATATATATATATATATATATATATATATATATATATATATATATATATGTATGTATGTATGTATGTATGTATATGTATGTTATGTATTTAGACAGCATTCCTTCATTTATGCATGTTTTATTAAAAACAACTGAAAAGGTACAATGGTTAAGCTTTTTATTTTTTAATTTTTCTTATGTTCCTACAAGAGATTTCTTTTTTGGACACAGAGTGTGTAGAAACTGTCCAAATGTTCTATAGTTCTGAACACTTTCGGCTATACATTTAACCATTATTGAGGATGATTTTACTTTTTCAGTTTGAGAATGTGCATTATGTGTATGTTTTTAGTGTGTTATAGAGATGTTTTATTTTCTGAACAGGGTTAGCACATTGTGGCCTTGTTCGTAGTTAATATTGTTAAGAGTTGGCGTTTTCATTTTTTTTTATTATGAAGGCTTTCATTATTTTCAATCTTTTTTTACAGGTGGATGAAAAAAAAAAGATTACAAATAATGGGAGCCCTAATAAATATAAGACCTACAAATTCAAAAAGAAAACAAATTATCTTCTGCTTTCTTTTTGAATTTGAAGGTCTGATAAATTGGATCATGATTATGATTCCAATAAATTATAACCATGGAATATTAGTGTTTGAGCCTTGTATATATATATATATATATATATATATGTATCACTTTCTTTTTATGTGCAATGTTCTCTCAGGATGTAGGTGATCATGGCTCTCCACCTCTTTCTATCCCTTGCAGCTCTCAACAAGTTCCTTCCCTCTGCTTCCTCTCCCAGACCGCATTCTTATCCACTTGCTTAAGCCTGCCAGGTATCTCATGCATTGTTTTCCCTTGTTGCTCTCTTTCCCTCTATTTAACCCATGAGTATCAGATTTTCCAGGCCCTCCTTCCTCATTATGGTTCCTAGAAACTTCAGCTGCCTTTTCCTGATGTTAAGTATAAGCCTCCTCCTTATTTTCAACCTCTCTAAGACCTCATTATTGCTCACACGTTCACTCCATGACATCCTTAGTATCCTTCTGTAGAACCACATCTCTGCCACCTCAAGTCTCTTCTTCATCTATATAAGATCTAAAATATTACAAACACTTAATCTTTAAACTACTCTGGTTTCTACCAGTGAAGGCTTCCTCAGGCAGTGAAAAAGTCAATTGTTTTTCTATTATTGAATTTATGCACTTTTGATAATTTTATATATATATATATATATATATATATATATATATATCCCTCTTTTATGCAGGTTTCATTAAACAATTTTATGCAGGTTTCATCTGACAAGACACAGTGATTAAGCTTTTTATTATATTTTTCTTATAGTAAGTGATTTCTTTTCTGGGAATGAACTGTGTAAAAACTGTCCAAATGATATGTCGATCTGAGTGCTTTTAACTAATCTATTAGTTATTAACAAGGATGTCTTTTATTTAAGAGAATATGTAGATTATTTATTTCATATAAAGCAAGGCAAATTTTTTAATTTCTAGACACAATCAGTACATTATTGCCGTGTTCATAATTGCTAATATCGAGAGCTAGTTTCTTTTCATTTTATTTCTTCTTTAACAATAGAAGCATTAACAATGAAAAAAGAAAAAATCAAACAGATCATTTGTACAATTTTTACAGACTATGTCCAGAAAATAAATCTCTTGTATGAATGCAAGAAATAGTTAATAAAAAGCTATATAATAAAATGCAGTGCCTTGTCAGTTTTCTTCAATGGAACACACACACTATATATATATATATATATATATATATATATATATATATATATATATATGTGTGTGTGTGAAAAGTGTATATAAATATAAATAAATATATATGTGTATAATTATTTATATTATATCTTGTGATAATTACTAGAAAAAGCACTCAATATCAGAGAAAGTGTGAAATCCAGGGTCACAAACTCACATCTATCCAACAAAAATATATATATATATATATATATATATATATATACACACACAGGGTGATTGAAAAGAAACTCCTATTTTATGTAATATAGGCTCTCTTGTTAAACTATAATTTTTACAAGATGTTGAAATTCATCATACATAGAGTTTTTACTTTTCAATCACTATATATATATATATATATATATATATATATATATATATATATATATATATATACACTAGCAGCATTGCCCGTGCTTGATTCAAAAATCATACTACTATACAGCAATCGCTATCACTTGACTTAAAATATTTTTGCCCTTCCTTGCCTTTTAAAGGAGTGCCCTTTGCCGTGGTGATGTTGCCAGTACGCCTTACTTCTTGCCTGTCTCACACCTGCAAATTTTTTCTAAGTCTATACTAAAACATTAATCTTGTTATGAAAAAAGAACTAAACAAATGAACACAAAAACAATCAGCTTTAAAAAAGGACTGTAACTGGAAAAAATAAATGAAAAAGAATGTTAACAACAAATACATTTTCCCACCCAACCCAGTTCTGCGGAATCAGAATCAACGTTGAGTTTAAGCAAATGAAAGAGTCAATTGGAGTAAAGTGCCATGCAGATTTAAATTTTTCCCACTTGTAATGAATGCAGCTATCGATTTGTTTTCTTATTTTTGCATGCTAGTTAACATTCGTGTCAGTCAGCTGTTGGCTCTCATGCTGGTCAATAGAATCTTCCTGCCTATTCGTGGCAGCCAGCTATAGGCTCACTCTGGCCAGTAGAAATGTCCACAACCACATAAAAACCGCTATAGAAGCATGAAAAAATCGATTATCTCTACTATTGATGGGATTGGAAAATGCAAAAGTCGATCTTGGCCTTCCCACGAACTTAAGCATGTGCATGTAAATTTTGGTGCAAATCCACAAAATTGCAGCGTGTTCGTTACACACACACACACACACACACTTACACATATCCAGCCTTTTATAGATAGATAGAGAGAGAGAAAGTAATATTTTTTTGAATATTTCTTTGTGGTCAATGTATTCTCCTCTTTAAACAAAGCATCTTTAAAGAGGATAAACATTTCTTGCAAACGTTTTACTCCTATAGATAGAAATGACGATGTATAGATGATTATGAAATCTATTTTCTTCAGACATTTATTAACTGTAGGTGCAGTGATTTCTGCTTATTTATCATTTAAAGTCAATAATGCATAAGTAAGATTTAATCTGACTATAATCTGTATTTCATAGTAGATAAATCATATAATATTGACTGCAAAGGATGGTTATATTGGGAATATGGTGCTAAGAGAGGCCTGATCAATTTAAGAACATTAATGTCTAGTTGTGGAGATAAAAATATATGCATGGATAAATTCATGATGATGTTTAAAAGAAAAGAAAAAAAGAACAAGTTAGTGGGGTTTATGTTATTTTGTGCCTTCTAAAAATTGTAATGATGGCTTTTTAAAAATCTATCAAAACTATTCATAAATAATCAAATTTGAAACCTATTTTCATGGACAACAAAAATATCAGTCTCAAACTGACATTACTCTCTCTTTCAAACAAAGAGCCAAGCTTAATATATTAACAGAGAAAAGCACTAGTCACCATGTCATTCATAAAATAAAATTATTTGTTGGCTAATTCAGTTTTAAAGCAAACACTGTAATTATTCATGTATAACATGCAACCCTATCTATAGACTGCAAAATTGTAAAAAAAACAAAAACGAAACAAAAAAACAAATAAATAAATAAAAATTAAAAACTTTATGTATATAATACATAATTACATTAGTATTTGGAACACTTAAATCTAACATTGAATGTAAATCATTCAAACTAATGTCCTCATCGTTGTTATCACATTGTTTTTAGCCATTAAGCACCCTCCATCCTTCTTCAGGTGTCTGTGGATCAAATTAACTTTTAGGGAATTTCCAAAGGAACCTTTTATTCTTAATCTACATGGGTAAATTGTTCTTGTTCGCCTATCTATTAGAACAGGTTGATCGTTCACATTTTTTATTTTCTTTAGAAAATCAACCTTGCACTCAATGTGAAAGTTGAAATTTTATGTACTAAGTATTGACACCAAATATTAAGTTCATAGCTTTTATCAATTTTGGAGCATTTAGTTTTAAAATCTGGAAAATGTACAGAAATATCTAATTTTCACAGGTATTTGCTTATGACTGACTTCAAATTTTACTATTTCATGAATAAATCCAAATAAACTTAATATCTTTTGTATTAGATACATTGAATAGAAAATATATTCAAACCAGAATTCTGATTATGAATCACCACAAGCAAAATATGCAATTTCTTTACTGTATTTGATAAGTAAAAGAATTGTAAAAGATAACAAAAAAGGCTACTTAATGAATAAGATTTGTTAAATCATAATTAATAAAAACAAAAAATAGATAAAAGTGTATATAACACCATAAGACTGCTGGGTACAAATTATAAAACAAAATGTCTTAAATTTACATTGTTTATTGAAAATCACAATAAAACTACTGCACTAACATATTACATCACAATATAGCTAAATTGTTCAGTATAATTTCCCTTTGAAGTAAATGAAGGTCTTATTTGATAAGTAATAATGTGCTTGTGTCATGCAACTTGTTCATATGTAATTTGAAAATCTTCAGTAAATTATAAATTTTGTAAGGTCTTGTTATAAGGCTTTCACTTATCACTGCAATGAAATTCCAATGCTACAATTTTGACCTAAACTTGATCATTTAACCAAACTTCTTCAAAAAACGGTAACAATTTGGGGAAAAAATCTTCTGTGACATTATTTATTATGTCAAACCCAAAATTTCAAACTGGGTGCAATACTTTAATTCCAAAACTGACCTGCTCTAATGTCCATGTCTAGGGATAATCCCATTTTGGTTCCATTTAATACTGCTAAGTTATTGCTTTACACTCCAAGTTCTAAGTTCAGGATTGTCCCAATAGATTAACTCCTTAGTGTGAGCATTTAGTAGAAATAATTGGGTGTTCAATCCCTGAGCAAGTTAGTACAGATTTAGATTCTGTGGAATTGTTTTAAGAGAAATATTTTATACACTTTAACCTGAAGTAGTATAAGCTGCCTAATGAATGCCAAATGTTTCCTTATAAAAAAAAACATTTAATAGTACCATTGCCATCCTAAATATAGCAACTCATATGGTCCAAAAAATATTAATATTATCTTCTTGTGTAGAACAGTCCCCCAATATTTAGGCTTAATTATCTGGAAGAAAAAGTGGGTAGTATTAATTTGTAATGACATGACTCATTTTCTTGATTCTCTGGGACTGGTCGCCAACCAAGACTAGAAAGCCCAGTCTACCTTGCTATTTAACCAATAGCTGGTAAGAAGATGAGATGGATGCATACATTTTACAAGGAATTAGAACTTAGCCCATCGATTCCATTTCCCACACATTATACATGAATAATTAGATTTTTCAGATTAATCATATTTTCAAGTTTAAAACGTCCTTTTCTAGAACAAGACTTATCACAGTCATCTCTAATTAACCTCAAGGTCAACTGATCTTTGATAGTTCCTGTCTGAAGCAAATTCAAGTGAGAAAAGTAGTTTATATATAACGTAAGAGATTGTTGATCTTAAATGAAAAGGAAAATCAAAAATCCATAACTAAATGTCTCCCCAGACACACAATTTATTTATTTTATATATATATACCATAAATATCTATATACATATATATAATATATATATATATAATATATATATTTTATATATATATATATATATATATATATATATATATATATATATATAATATATATAATATATATATAATATATATAATATATATATATATATACATATATATAATATATATAATATATATATATATATACATATATATAATATATATATATATATATATATATATATATATATATATATATATATATATATATATATATATATATATAATATATATATATATATAATATATATATATATATATATATATATATAATATATATATATATATATATATAATATATATATATATATATATATATATATATATATATATATATATATATATATATATATATATATATATATATATATATATATATATATATATATATATAAAATGTAATATTTATATATATATATAAACTACATAAATATTAGTGTTTATTTTTTCATATATATATATATATATATATATATATATATATATATAGATATATATATAAAAGACAGTTTGGAAAATGTTACTTTAAAGAGATTTACCAGGGATCTGACATAACCAACAACAGAATTTTATTTCACAAGAAGAAAATTTATATTAGAAAAAAAGGAACATGATCAAGCAGCTGAAAGTTTGAGTTTTACTTCAACTCTATTATAATTGAAATAGATTTTAATTCATTTTGAGTCAATTATTTGTTATTTAAGGTTTATGTATCCTATATTGTTTCAGCACCAATTTAGCAAGAACAATAGAAAAATCAAAATAGACTCATCATATATCAATTCCAGTGGATTCATAGATTATGGTATTTTTCAATACATTTTTGTCTGAGTAAAGCTCATTCATTGTTTTTTTTTTTATTAAAACAGCATATTTCAGATTGGAATCACAAAGCTTCTAGAGACATGCAAGTGCTTTGAGTGTGCTGCTAAATTTTAAGTTCATTTTATGCATGTATAAAATTCAGTGAATATATCAAAATACAACTTTTCCAAATTGTTTTATTCTTTATATATATATATTTCAGAAATTTTGAAATTGGTCAGATGACCAGCTAAGAGATGAAAGACAATGCCAAAAAGCATCAGTAAATATTCCCATGGCTATGCCCTGAGATCATCACGGTTGCACAATATATGGACTTGTATACAAGTTACTAGCAGAACTTAAGTGTCAGATTTGACAAAAACATAAAAACTGAATGAGGTTGTCGGATTGGTTGGTTGAAATCAACAGTCCATCATCATATATGTATATATATATTTCTGATCATTTGTAACCTATAAGTGTTGTTGACTGTGTTGTTAAATTCCAAGTCTCTTTTATACTTACCTATTCTTTTCTTTAAATTTCAGGATGTTTTACCAATGTATTTTTCAAAGGCATTGGTTACATCCCATTTTGTAAATTCTAGATTCTGATGTAAAGTTAGATTTGTTTTATGTTTCTTAGAGTTTTACCAGTTTTATTTTTGTTAAATATTTGTAATTTTTATATCGAGATTAGCTAAATTTCTTTCATATTCTTAGATATGGAGTTTGTAGGTAATATAATGTGTGTTGGCAACAATTTTTCAAGGTTAGAAGGAAGATTGTATAACACTACTTTTTCAAATGGGTTGGTTTGGGTTTTTTGCCTTCAAAATGAGCAATTTAAATATTTTGTAATGCCTGTGTTTAAATACTAACCACTGGTGCTTGTGGAAAATACTCAACTATTTCATCCACTAAGCAGACCTCACACTACTTCAACCAGTAGAAGGCAATAGAGAGAAACTTGAATGGACTTAAAAGATTGTTCTGTGTTAGTTTTCTAATAAAAGGATGATGGGACTTTCTGCTTACTGTTGAAAAAAAAATTACTATTTAAAATCCAATTGTTTTTTTTTTTTTTATTTCTAACCAAAAAGAATTAGTAACATTCTCATTTCAGTTGGAATAATTGAATTCTATTGTGTTCTTGGATTTAGTATGTATGCACTGACCCATACTCCAAAATATATTTTAGTTGAATATTCCATATGAAAAAAGGAAAAATAAACAATTTCTTCAGAATATTGTGACAGGAAAATGATTATTATTTTTTCATAAGGAAGAGAATTACAGAGTAAGAGGCACAGTTTATTGGGATATGTAGGAAAGATAACAATTAACCCTAGACCTGAACAGGTTAAGACTGTAGTGACTGGGATTAATATTCTTAGGAGTTGGTTCCACAAAAGAGCAGTTTATAAGAAGCTTCTTGCTTACATCTCACCAATGGGATACAAAAAGAATGAGAGTGGTTTGCTACAATGTGTGTGGTGTAGCAGGTTTTAGATAGAAAGGTCAGAACTCGTTGAACTAAGGAACGTAGTTTGTCTGAACATTCTTCCTGGAAATATCAATAGAACAGGGAGAGGCTTACAGTGCTTTATCTGTAAGAAAAAGGATGTAGGGTGGAAACTAATTTGTCACCCACAAGAACTCAGAAATGCATTTGGACATTCTCTCTCTCAAGACTGGAAAGTGAAGACCGGGGACCCCTCCTGATATCTCAATCTAAAACATCCATTTCAGCAATAGTAAATATGCAAGCAAAAACGTATTGTTAGCCATCTGGTACATGTCAATGAAGATGTTCGGTATCTCTGGATTCATTGAAATGCAGTGATAAGAACATCAAGAATGCAAAGGAGGAGATCTGTTGTTCAAAGACACAGTTGAATACTGACATCACTTGAGAACTGCCAACAGCAGTAACAACTAAAATGGATAGCACATGTAACTTGAAGAGAAAATGATGACATAATCAGAATACTGACGTTCCATACTACAAATAAAAGGTCAGGAAAGAAACTCCCACACTGGAAAGAGCATTAACAGCTACTGAATTGATAAAATAATTTTTCTGGAAAATAAATTTAAGAGAAAAAGTTTATAAATTTCAACCAAAAAGGTTGCTCAGTCAATGAATGCCAGATGTTTCCTTATAGGGAAATGGCTAATATTACTATTGCTATTTCTTTAAAAAAAATTATATTCTAGAAAATTATGAGTTCTTTTCTTTTAGAAAGTTTAATAAATGCAAAATATATTAGCATCCTATTAAAATTCTGCTTGTTTTACCCTTCATTAGTTCATATGACTGTTATGCCCTGCCAATGCCTCCTAAATAATGGACAATTCCATTTTGATTGCATGAAAAGAGACGATAAGTGTTTAATATGCCTTTCAGTGAAATGGAGAAATTGTCAATTTCAAATCTTTTCATTTGTATCCACTTCTTAAAATAACGACCAGGATTCATATTTATGATTGTTATAGCAATATTTTGTTAAAGTTGTTAAGCTCAAATATTTTACTATGTGATAGGGGAATTTCTACGGATATTTTATTGTCCTAGAAGTCACCATGAACTTACTCAATCATTAACTTAAGAATTAAGATTCATCAGAAAATTCAAATAGGAAAACCATAATATTTTCACGTGTTAAAACTAGTATAAAATGTTAATATAAATAAATAATTTTGAAATAAATAAAACCAGTCAATAAAGATAACAGGTTAAATAAGTAAATAAATGAATGTGTTTGGCAAAATGAGAGGAGAAACTTGCAAGGCCATTAAGCGTGAAGGCAATCATTAGAAATTATTTCTCTTGGGAAATTTGAACGTTTTCCATTCTTTATCAGATGAAGACACTATCGCTTGTATTAATGACCGATCTCAAGCAAATTGTTAATATATTTAATGCATATCAGGATGATGATTGGTGGTTGAGCTAGTTGCTTGGTTAGCCTTCAAAGTTCAGGTTAAAGACAGGTGTTTCCACAATTTCAAAGATTGATGCAGCACAATCATCTTTCTTTTAATTCTTAAAGATATTGCATAGCAGTTCAGTTTTCTTTTCTTTGTTTCTAAATACATTTGTTAGTCAAGGATTGTCTCTGCTTCTTAAAGTCAATTCTTCATCTGTGAGAAGACTGTCCAAAATTCATTCAGAGCGGTGATAGTCAGTTTTATACTTGAACACAATCTTCATGGTATATTAGTTGGATTAGACCTGAACTACACAAATTAATCATTGGAGTATTATGGGAAGCAATCTCAGTTATTTTTGTTTTGGTTTGATGTGTTTTGTTTTACAGCATATCCAACTCAATGGGTCATTTAATATCTATATATATATATATATATATATATACACACAATATGATTGAAAAGAAACTCCCCATTTTATGTATAATAGGCTCTCCTGTCAAACTATAATTTTTACAAGATGTTAGAGCCCATCATACATAAAGTTTTACTTTTCAATCACCATATATATATATATATATATATATATATATATATATTAGCAGCATTGCCCATGCTTGATTAAAAAAATCGTACGACTCATACAGCAATCACTATCACTTGACTTAAAAATATTTTTTGCCTTCTTCCTTTATAATGCTGATGTTGTTACACGCCTTACATCTTGCCTATCTTACACTGTGAATTTTTTTCAAGCTCTATACTAAACATTAAATCTGTTATGAAAAAAGAATAAAACAAATGAACACAAAATGATCAGCTTTAAAAAAGGACTTGTAACTGGAAAAACCGAATGAAAAAAGAATGTTTTACAGCATATCCAACTCAACAAGTTATTTAATACCAATAATTTTCATTGCTAGTAATATTTTTTCAAAAAATGTATTGCTGATAATTTAAAAAAAAAAAAAGTATTTCTGGTATTAAAACCTATTTTAACACTTTGATAGTGTTTTGACCTCAGTTTGGCGATTAACTATTTGCCCATACCTGGGACCCTAACAGGTGCTACTACCCTGGGTCAGGGTGAACCTGGGAACACCAGCAATTAAGAGGTTGTTCCATGCTCCTAAAAACCTCCTGATCAGAGGCCTGTAGTTTATCATCTTACTCAGGATGCAGACGTAGTTCATTGTCATACCCGGGACGGAGTTATTTTTGGTTTATTGTATTATCCTAATGGCTATTCAATATAAGGAAACGGTTACTTTAAATTATTCTGGGAGCTCAAATGATTATTTTAAAATAATTCTAGTAGCTATTGAATAGCCAATAGAATATTTTAAAATATCAGCTTCTCCCTATTCAGTAGTAATGAAAATAACACAAACCAAAAATAAACTGATCTTGCTATCCATAAAACCTCAATATATAAATAGTCGTGCTATGATCTGACCCACCTAACCTCAGGACTGTTTTCAAGCATGAAAGAGAATGTCGACATTCATCTGACAGTCGACAAACTACTTATATTTACACATGCTCTACCCTGAATACTGAGCAAATTTATCCTATGAATATAGTATAACTTAAAAGTATATTTTGTCATAGATATATTTTTAATCATTTCACTCTAAGCAAGGCAATAAAGCCACTGAGATGCAAGTGGTTACTGTGTGTTAAAGAATATGAGAAAAAAAAAACTATTAATGAAAGAAAACAATTAAAGAACA
Organism: Acanthosepion pharaonis; assembly: GCA_903632075.3. Lineage (NCBI taxonomy): Eukaryota > Metazoa > Mollusca > Cephalopoda > Sepiida > Sepiidae > Acanthosepion > Acanthosepion pharaonis. The sequence continues at coordinate 707,948 of CAHIKZ030000516.1, read as the reverse complement.
AGAATTAAAAAGACAGAAGATAACAGTTGACATTGCATTTAATTTTTTAAAGTTGACTGGGAAGCAAGAAGCCAGAATAGAGTTCCACAAAACAATAGAAGATACTTTTAATTTTGAATTTATGGTTACATCTAGCCATTTCAGTTGTAAAATGATGAGCCCTTAAATTCATAAAGTCTAGCTACTGTAGATGAAAGTTTATAAGAACAACCACCTGGAAAGTATTTATAGAAAAGGCACTCAGAAGCTACAATATGATGGTGAAAAAGTGACTTTAGCTGAGATGCCAGATCAGGATCAATAACATTGCAGAGTCTTTGGATTTTATCAAGAATCTCTAAATACATAGAAGTATCAGATCAGATAGCAATATTTAAAGCAAGGATAAATGGTAGACTTATATATATATAAAATGTATGTATAAAACCTATTTTTTTATTTTATATATATATATATATATATATATATATATATATATATATATATATATATATATGTGTGTGTGTGTGTATATATATATATATATATATAAATGGACTCTCCCATCAGTTTTGACTTATGAGGATATGAAAACTTAATTGATTCAGTTTTTTGTGCAATAATCTTAAGTGGCACTTAAGACCCACTAGTGATTTACAAAGGAGGCCGCATATAGATCAAGAGTAAGGATTATGGGATGATAACACTGTTAGATTGACTGACCTTTTAGATCTTGCTCTCACTTCTTGAAGATGATTCAGACAAGCTGATTGAAAACTGCTGAGTCCACTAAAATACAAGGATCTCCATTCTACCCACTCCAAGGCTATGTTATGAGGTATATTGACAGCTTACAAGTTGCTCTTCAGCTTGTCTTTGTATTTTAGCCATTGGTGTCCTACATTCCTGTAGCCCTGATCAAACTGGTTGTACATTAGGATCTTGGGTATCCTGTCATCAGACATCCTCAAGACATGACCAGTCCACTGTAACTGAGACTGTATGAGAAAAGTTTTGATTCCTCCAATATTACACCTGTTAAACAGATCTATGTTAGATATCCTATCTTGATAAATATTATATGGCTTTAAGTATTCAAATAGCGTGCCTTACCTCCTTGGATGAGATAAATTTACAAGAGAAATATCAGCAAACTTCCAAACACTTTTTGTGCTAAAACAATCTTCATTAATTCTGAGGAAGCGCATGAGTAGGATTAAATAATGCCATGTCATAGGAAAAAGTGGAATTGTTTAAAAGAATTGACTAGGATATGAGTAGTTGAAAGTTCAGTCTCTGGATCAGATAGTAAAATAACATAGACAGGACAAAGATGAAATAGCATTACAATGAGAAAATAACAATAATCAACACATCGGATATCCTATATTATTTAAAAATACCGAGCATCTGAAGATAGCCAGACGGTACTTGGTTGAAACTTGGTGTCTATAATAATTTCTCTAATCAACAAGATGAGAAAAATAGTTTTGATAAACAAAATCATTCAAATTCATAGTTATATAGATTAGTATATTATTAAAAAAACAAAACAAAAAACAAACTTTTCCTCCAGAAAATTAAATTGTAAAAATATGTGTCCTTTTATCTGTGTGTTTGTTTATAACTGTGCAGTTTTTTATGAAAATAGGAATGGAATTATTTCCATAATTGGTTGAAAGCAAGAATTCTGATAAAATTAACATTCTTGAACCAATTGAAGATTCTATGAATTTGCATTAAAAAGAGGATGGCAATAAACCTGTGACTGTATTTATAAACCCAGGCAAGCTTGTGCATTTCTGTTAGTTTCATCTGCTTGCAATCAATCTGTATTCTCTCAGCCTTATTTGCAGCTGTGGTCTTGCACTTAATTATCAACGTCCTCCATTCTTTGTCGTAGAATTGCTTGTCCATATCCTTGACCTTACTACTCTAAAAAAGTAAGATTGACACAGGAAATTCAATTGACCTGAAGAAATTGTTTGACTGAGAATTACTGAGAATTTGCAATGCATTACAGGAGATCAATTTCAGGCTTTGATTTGAAACCAGACTTTTGTTTTTCTCTTTTTTTAGTTTTTGCTCTTTCTTTTGTTTATTTCCTCTTCATTACACCATGTGGTTAAGATTTAGTATCCTCTGTTTTTTTTTTTAAATTGCTTAAATCTCAAGGTATAAAGTTCAGATATTTCCAAATTTAATAGCATGCTATTTGTTATACTTATTAATTAAACTTCTCAGCTTTCATTTCATTTCATACACATTTTGTATTACCATATATAATCAGCTATATGACAGGTTTTTATGATCAGTACTTTACTCAAAAAATGGGGATGTAGGGATACATAACACACTTATCTCATTTTCATGAAGATAAGTCAGGTGGGTCACATAATGGCCACTTAATGATATCATACATACAGTGACCATAGCAGCAGTTAAATTCAGTTCATTTACAGTAGCTAAATCAAAATGTTGCTTTCTTTGGCAGGGGTCCCCATGCCCTGGGCAGAAGGTAAATCTCCCTTCTCTGCAGGTTACAAGCCTATGGTGCCATTTCTCTTTGGAAATATATCTTTCCCAGATATAGAAAGAAACTCCAGCTTACAGTCCTCAATTTGGAAAAACCCAAGACTCACTTTTTCTTTTTCAGGAAATATATCATTGCCTGGGGCATAGATGAATCTGTCCCATTTGAATCTCAAGTCCTAAAAATGGCTTCTCCAGGCACCGGAGTATCTTCATATTATATGTAAAACCCTTCCTTTTGTTTCTCCTTATACTTTGCTTTGCTGTGTAGATATATCTGATATATTATTCTCTGCATAGGAAATTTGTATATATGTATATATAGTTTTGTGTATATCTTAGTGGTATAAAAGTCTGAGAACAAAGCATGTCTGTTATTCCTTTCCCTTTCAGCCATTACATTTCGTCCTTGAAATAAGGTGTTACTATATCATAGATATAATAATGCTCATAATGGGGGAAATAAATGGGAGAATAAATCTTTCTTCCCTAGCTCTCTTCTGTTATAGATGATTTTTTTTTTTCTGGAGTGGTCAGATTTCATGCAAAAATTCAGGAGTTGGGGTACACTATACATGAAGTTGTCTTATACATGAGTATATATGGTGTAGATATAAACAAGTTTGTGGGATTTCAGTATATTTTTAGGTGAAGGGGTGTGTTCAATACATAAACAAAGAAAGTGAAGCATCCAAAAAATATCTAGAGTTTCTGTAAGGACATTTATTTCTTTTTTGCTGACTGCATTGAGACAAAGTTAAATGTCTCTTCAGTATGTCTGTTTTTCATTGAGGTTCTAAAATAATTTCAGAATTAAGGATACAAACAGTTACAGCTGGTTGAGCTCAAGTCAGCTTGGAGCTGAGTTTGGGAAGACGCAACCTCTACTTTATGAGTAGGGCTGCTGAAACACATCCAAACAATATTGTTGGAAAGTGGAAAGAGTTCAGTCATCAGTGGACCGAGCAAACATTCCCCAGTGGGAACACTATTTACGACATGGTTCACATCTTGAAGCCAAGAGAAGAAAGAGGTAGAGTCTGTCCTTTCTGGAAATAAGGTCATAAAATTCCACATGCAGCCAGAAACCCTTTCTGGTTTCTTTATAACTTGCATCATATGAAAATTAATTAATTTTTTTGTTATTATTTTATTTATTGGTTTTATTTCATTTTCCCCAACAGTGATATATGTTTGGATAGGCTAAAAAAAAAAAAAAAAATTATGTGTTGCAAAAAAAAATTATTTTTTAAAAAGTGTGTCACAACTGCAGTGTTTGGAAAGCACAGGGTGAACGAATATTACAAATTTATGAGTATAATTATACAGATATTTTTTTTTTAATTAGCAAATTATAAGCAATTTTATTCAAATCTGACTAAACCATAAGTAACTCCATAATTGCTATCAGTGTTTGAATTGCTTAAATTCACAAAGCAAAATAACAGAAAAAGATAAAATTAAACAAAATTTACTAAATAAATTATTTTATACTGCATTCTTAATTCTAATCTCAAATGGAATTAAAGTGTTGGTTTGCAAATTTAGTAGGATAGTAATTGTGAGTTAAATCCCGGATTTGGGTTGTACAGACTGGGAACCAATGAAAACTGCAGTAACAAATAACTAACAAATAACTGAGTAGTACTAAAAAAGAACAGGTGGAAATATCCCTCAGGATAGACAACAGAACAAAAACAATTTCATGAGTTGAATAAAGATTTCAGTTCAAAATTTCTTAGATTAGTTACTTAAATCAGCAGATGAAGGGTATAATGGCTGAAACTTTGTGATAGCAACAAAAATGTGGATATTAGTCTGAATGCAAATAATACAAATAAAAAAAATTAAAATAAATTTTGTTTCTTTTAGACCAAGTGGATGAAAGTTTCCACAGGTAATCTGACAAACTTTTTAAAATTCTTTATCTCAAGTAGCAGAATGTGAAGGAACTGCTGTTAATATTCAAAGCATCGATTTTTTTTTTGAACTGTGCAGTGAGAAAAATGCAATAAAGATAGTGTTTTAATTTTGGAATGGCTAAGAAATCAAATACAGTCTGAAATTTTCACTGATTATTTGACAGTGAAATTCCCATATATATATATATATATATATATATATATATATATATATATATATATAGGGGGAAGAGGTTATAGTAGTTCCAATGAGAGAAAAGTGTGTATAATAAAAAGAAGAGAGAAACTGCAAACGTTTTTGGTTGTAATGTGGATTTTTAAAAAAATATATTATGCTTTATTTGCCATAATTTTGCTCCACGTGTTTTCAGTCTTGTGACCTTCATCAGGCAAAGAGTGGATATTTCCACATTATCAAGAGGAATTAATTTTTCTTATGTTTTTTGATGTTAATTATTTTTGATATTAGACATTCTTTTTTTTGTGTGTTAGTGACTCAAATGTCTTTCTTGAACTGGTAGTGAAAGAATTCTGCTTGAAGAGTAATAAAACAATTAAGACTGATCCGAAAGGGTGAGAAAGATATCCATATTCTTATCTTTTTATGAGCCCTGTATGTTAAGACACAAAAATAAATTCTTACTATGCTACCTAAAATTGCATTCGGACCAAAACGACTGCTGTATTTCACTGCTTGTAGGACACTCTGATGCATTAGATGCCCCTACAAAATTTTTGAAGAAAGAATTCAGAAAAACTGTTTTTCTTTGTACTTCATAGGCCTCTCTACTAGCATTTTACCCACTGAATAATACATAACATGAAAGTTTAACTAATCATGGCAAATTCATCACAGATTGAGAATTAAAAATTTATTGTAACTATTTAAATGTAATAATTAAAAGAGATGTAAACTCCCATCACAACTTTTGATTTATAGGACAGAGGTTGATTTTTGGAGATATTAAAAAAAAAAAATTCAATAAAATAAAAATATATATCAATAAAATAAACAATATAAAGGGCTACAAACATAAATAACCCTAACCATTAGTTAATGACAACAGCCTAGTAGATTAAAGTGGTGGCTCATGAATTTGATGACAATAATTATGAGTTCAATTCCTGCAACATAGAATCAGTAGAAACAGAGCAAGCAAGAATTAAACAGTACTAAATAAGATATCACTATAAATGGACAGTGAACTAAGAACAATCTATGAACCATGCATTAAATAAGGTTTCAGTTCAATATCTCCTGATGGTTACCCAGATTGACAAATACCTGAAGATGGCAAAAGCCAAAATGGTTGAAATATTGTGATAACAAGAAAAAAGTTGGAGACAATGATCCATATGTAAATAAAGATAACTCCGCATCCCCCAAATACTGACAGAAATTAGGATATCTAATGGGTCTGTTCACCTAAACTCCCTTATAATTTTCTTATCTCCACTGCCTACATTTATATCCAAACTGAATTGGGTAGACATCCTCCCATCTAAACAGAAAGAAAATTATTTTGTGACATGTGTATTGAAGTAAGCATCAAAGCCTTGTAATGCATTCTATTCCATTCTCAATTCCTCATTTCTGTTTTAATTGGCACAAAAGTGAATTTATACAAAGGGCATAGAGTACACTGCCAAGATTATTTTCAGCAAAGATTTTTTGCCTGAGGGTAGGTAAGAAAACCTCCAAACTTATTTCTGCTTTAACTTAGTAAATGATAGTGCCACCCATAGATCAGGAAGTTCATTTCACCAAGCCTCCACTGGGTGACTTTCTTTTTATGTAATCACTTGTTTTATAAAGTGTAAATGGAGTTTGCAAGCCAATTCTATATGGCTTACAGACATATATGAAACCCTATAAAAACAAATGAAGTCAAAAATTGAAGAGGAAAAGATATTCATTTCATATTGTATAACCATGATAATATATCAATTTAACATGTAGACACAAATATTAATCTTAAAATTCAAAAAGCTAACATAACCAGAAAATTTAATTAAAACTTTTTTAAAATGTTTGCAATATTTTCAGACATTAGATTTGCTTAAGAGAAAATTGTTCCAAGTCTGGAAGTGGTTCAAATTATTAGATTTGGGTTGTAAAAGTTCAAGATCACATGAAATGGTTAATTGGTACAATTAGTGTAGCATGGCCTTTTGGTTTGAATCCTGAATGTTTTACTTTGCAAGGATAGTGTTTCTGTACAAAATACGCATATTCTTTGCCATAAATCATGTCAAAAAGAGTTGCTTATAACAGAAAAGTAATTATATACTTTTCTGAAGTTAATTGTTATCCTGGTAAGGCTAGGACAGTAAAAAACGAAATCACAAAGAGTCAAAGAAAAAGAAAATGGCCAATATCAGAATATTTTATAGCTTCTCCAGATCCTCTTCATTTTTTTATAGAAAAAAAAAGCATAGAGTGTAAAGTGTTTAATTCCTTCAATGCCAAGAAATCATGAACAAGAACTATGTCTATTACATCCCTTGCAGTTGTGGTCTTCATGTTCACCCTGTACAAGACCCGTGAGGCATGTTACAGAGTAAGAGATTAGGGTTAGTTGATGTAGATATTTAGAGGAAGATAACCCTAGACTTGAACAGGTTAAGATTGCAATGATTGGGGAAGCATCCTTTTGGGTGTCGGTTCCACAAAGTAGTGGTTCATGGGAAGAAGATGCTCTCACCAATAGAAACCAAGGGTGTTGATGAGTATAAAGGTGCAACTTGCTGCCACCTAAAAGGAAGGCAGGAAGAACATCAAAAACCATAATTAAAAATGAGGCAATGAAATCAGGCATGGCAGATCTTGTATGGACTGATTGATTTGTTTTATTTTTTTTGTTTTTTTTTACAGCTTATCAACACATTGTGGATTGTTTGAAGCTAAAACATTTTGGTTTATAATTGTTTTTGCAGACGAATATTGCATTAAAATATTTATGGGGATAATGAGTTTTCTATTTAACCCATTGCTGGATGGAGAAGATATGGATTCGTACATTTTCCAAGAGTATTTGCAAATAAGTAAATGTAATGAATTTGACTGGAATTTGAACTTGGCTCTCTGATTTCTCATTCCAAGCCTCTATCCATTACATCACCTGTGATCGTGTATGGAGGGGGAAAGAGTAGTCATCAACCCCCTGAGGAATTAAATAAAAATATCAGACGGGGAAGAGAGAGTCAGATATCTGAAAGAATCAGTGCATATGCTAAGCTATGAGGACTTCTTTACTAGGCTTAGTATAGAAATAAAAAATGTTTTGCAAGTTGTTAATAAAGAGAGAAAGAAACTGACAGCAAGGCTTCAACAGCAGCCAAAAGAAAAGAGAAAACTCAGTGAAGCATGAAAAGTAGTGGCACTCATCGGGTTAGGTTTAAGATTCCAAGTTTTCTAGTTAGAATTATTCTACAGAACAATAGCTGAGTGGATTAAAGTGTTCGTTTATGAATTTGGCAGTATATCACTCATTTGGGCAGTATATACTTGGCCTTTGTGAAATTAGTGTAATTAATACCTGAAGAAAAATATTGTTAGAAACAAAGAAAAGAGTACTAAACTGTCATGTAGTATCAGTCCTCCTATATGGCAGGACAATCTCCTTAGAATGAAGATGAGTGTTGAAGCAACAGAAATGTGGTCCCACAGAAGAATGCTGACAATATCATGGACCAAACATGTGAGCAATGTGAAGTTCTTGAGATAATAGCAGCAAAAACAACACTTAAGCTCATTATCAGAAAGATACAGGTGAAATTTCTGGAGAACATAATGAGGAAAGGGGGCTTGGAAAATTTGATACTCACAGGACAGATTGATGGTAAGAGACCCAGAGGAAAGCCATGATAACTAACATCTGAAGGGACACAGAATATAGAAGAAGAATACATAGGCAGTACTAAATAAGAACTATGCAAGATTTCATAGACAATGGAACAAAAATTATTTACTCCCCAAGGATGAATTAAAGATTCAGTCAGCGATTGACAAAAACTTGATTAAAGACTACAGTCTTTACGTAAATAATGTAAATAACCCTTCAAAACTGTAAATTCAAGATCTTCCTGTATGAAACAATGTTGGCATTAAACTTTTAAAGACATACGAAGATAAAGAAATGATTATCATATTGATTCATATAAAAGGTGACTAAAATGGGATATTGTCTAGCATTTTTAAGAGAGTCATTATCACAGATAATTTTAAGTTCAACACAGGGATACTCTCCAATTTCCTGCAAACTGACACCTAAATGAAATCTACACGGGCCTGACTGATGTAACTGTCTGACAAGCTGATATATACCATTTCATTCTAATTTATCACACACCAGTTAAGTTTCCCATCTTAAAAGGACCTTAGACAAGACAAGGTAATGTGTTTCTGTCTCTTCAGATATAGTCTGCCATATCAGAGTTTCTAACTCCTCTCTGGATGGAGCTTTCTTATATTCCTTGAGTCTGACTTTTGACCCTGTATTTCTTTCCTTATTTGCATAGAATATTATAAAGGAAATATTTTTTTCTCAAATATTCTTTGTCATTTTAAGTGTTGTCGACTCAATATTGTTTGGGATTACATATATATATATATATATATATATATGTGTGTGTGTGTATGTATATATACATGAAAATAAATAAATGAAGATTACATTATATATATATATATATATATATATATATATATAAATGAATGAAAAAGATTATATATGTATGTATCAAATATGTGGTGCAGTTCAATTTATATTGCAATGAATCATTCATACGAAAAGTAAATTAGTAAAGTTAATGATATAAAATGCCACATTTACTTATAAACTCCTACAACAAAAAATTCTCAAATTGGCATATTAGTAAAAAACACATTCAAATTTTAAAAAAATTCCACCTTAGTGCTGTGACTACACACTTTACATGTTTGTATTCATTGTCAATTACACATTTAAAAAAAAAGAAGATATATTCAATTTCCATTATATTTTTTATTCTTGGATGCTACCTGAATTTTACCAAAAACAAAATAATTTCCATGCCTGAAGATGACTGAATGTACAGTCAAAAGTACTTGTGTATTTTAGAAAGACCTAATACAGCTTATAATTTCAAAAAAACAGGGATCATAAAATTCATTGAATGATTGGTAGGTTAATGCATCTTTAAAATTTTGTTAGCGAAGGATTTTTGGCATTTTACATCATTAACTTTACTAATTTACTTTTTGTATGAATGTTCATTGTAACATAATATATATATATATATATATATATATATCACATGATACGTATATATAAATATATATAAAATAAAAGTAAAAGATTACATCATATATATATATATATATATATATATATATATATATATATATATTTTATATAGAAGAAAAAAGATTACACCATATATTTTATATAAAAGAAAAGATTTATATATAATAATTGATTTTTCAAAGGAATCATTTTTACTTTTATTTTTCTATTTCATATATATATATATATATATATATATATGAAATGAAAAATGATTCTTTGGAAAATCAATTATTTCATATATGTCTAGTGAAATTTTGAGTGATTCAGAAATAATTGCACTGTTTGATTAATATAATGGCACTAAACATTTTTAAGCAAATAAAATTTTGGGAGTGAATTATTTTTTATTTTTTTTTTTTGAGTGGCAGATACATGAATTTTGCAATCACTTAAATGCATAGAACATTTAATTTTAAAAACTTCAACTGAAAAAAAAAAAATCAAATCAAATAATAATAATCCCTATAAATTCCAAGAGAAAGAATTCTCTCTTAGCTTATGAATTGAGATTAACAAAATGTTTAAGTTTACTGATAATTTTGAGAGCAAGAAAATGGGATTTCCTCTTTATTTCTTTAGAAAAACGAAGGAAGGAACTTAGAAATTCACTTTGGAGAGATATCCCTAAATTTCATAACAAAATATTCAACAGAAACTCCTTAATAAACAATTAATAATGTACCCTTTGATATTTAATATCTTAAATTGGCTTGTGGAAATAGAAAAGAACCATTCACCTCATTTGAACTTGAGTTCTGATTGCTTTGACTAATCCTGAATATCCTCACCATTTGTCTGGTTTTGAGTTTGTGTTAATTATTTGTTGATCATTCAATGACAAATAACTTGTAAAATTGTTTTGAAATAGAAATTGTTCATTCTCACAAGTTGAAAAGGGGCCTATCTCATGGCTGATACCAAAGCCAAAGTAAAAGGCTGATTTTTCACAATTGGTAAATACCCCCCATTTATAAGATTAGCTTACCGATTTTCTTATCTATGAAGTCATACCATTATTGCTTCCCATTCAAGGAGGAACAAACTGATAACCAATGACTTAATAAACATTGCACTACAGTAGGAACTTTAGTTCCAAACTGCAAATTCAGAGGAAGTTTCTGAAAGGTAATATTAAACTTTCAGTTTGCAGTAAACAAAAGAAGTCAGATTTGAAAAGAAAACAAGTTATTTTTAAGTATAAACAGCACAAAATGAATTTAAATTCAGTCATAAGTAAAATAAATAAATTACTCAAAAGATAAACAAAAATATTTTTCATTCGAGTAAATAAGAATCTCGAAGAGGATTATAAACTGAAATATAATTCTTGCCACAAAACGATTTTAAAGTTAATGTGTGTTTGAGAGTGTTTTATTTTAAAAGCAGTCAATTTTTGTTTATCATTGAGTAAAAATAAGTTTGAAACTTGAAGTAATTTTCTTTTTTTTAGTTGCTTCAAATTTCAAACTTATTTTTTCTTTAGAATTTTTAATTTTTTTTTTTTTTTAATTCATTTGTTGAAAGAACTAACTGAAGTTTATTGGGCATCTCACCATTCACTCTAACAGAAGTAGTTTTACTTCCCACTAGGTGTTCCATACTTACAATTTTAACACATACAAAACCAAGAAGAGTAAATATAGACAGTTTATTGCAGACTCAATGTATGGTAGATTGCCAGTACAAAATTTGCAGTAGGTTTATTACTTAATAAAATTTGTTGCTGATTGATGGTACCATTTGATAAAATTCTGATCATTTACTAATAGAAACTACAATTAATTATTGACTTGATGTCATCCATGAGTAATTCAGAAGTAATCTTCTTTTATTTGCTCTCTTCAGAAAACCAGCAATCATGACTCTCTACAACTTCCTATCCTTTTTAGCGCTAAGCAATGTTTGTCTCTTTACTATCCCTCTTGCCCCTGTTCTTCTATCCATTTATGTAAGCTGTTTAGGTTTTACTTGTTGTGTCCCTCAGTATATCCTGTAAGTATCAATTTCACCAAACCTTCTTTCTTCATTGTGTCCTAAAATTTTAAATATGTTTCTTTCTGATTCTAAGTGTACAAGTTCTTTTTGCTACAATTTTCCTTAAAACTTCCCCATTGCAATCACATGTCCAGCCCATGGTATTGTCAGCATCCTTCTGCAGAATCACAGCTCTGTTGAATCAAGTATCCTCTTCATCTGTGAGGAAATTGTCCAACATTCACTGCCACATTGGTAAATAGATGTAAAAACACATTTCAACACTTATTTTCTGTTTCTTCTATTGATGTACTGTTTAATTTTCCTAAATAACTATTATATTACAAATCGATTTTAATCTTGAATCAATTTCAAAATGACTGAATTCTTGGTTGTTAGCAAAAGAAACATCCCAACATGCAAATTACAGATTGGCAATACTGAAATGAAACAGGTGCACCAAGTTAGATATCTGAGAAACGTATTAACAGAGGACAGAAAGTGCAATACAGAAATTCAAAGGCAAACGGTGATAGAAAAAGATGCCTTTCAAAAGCCGAGCAAAGTATTAAGAAACCAAAAAAATATTGTTAGAAACAAAGAAAAGTATACTGAACTATTATGTAATATCCATCCTCCTATATGCTGGTCAATCTTCTCACAGATGAAGAAGAGACTTGAAGCAACAGAAATGTGGTTCTTCAGAAGGATGCTGACAATATTATGGACCAAATAAGTGATCAAAAGCAAAGTTCTAGAGACAATAGGAAAAGGAGCATCAGAAAGAGACATTTGAGATACCTGAGACACATAATGAGGAAGAAAGGCTTGGAAAATTTGATACTCACAGGGCTGATTGAAGACGAGAGAGCCAGAGGAAAGCAATGCACAAACTACCTGGTGAGCTTGAGTGAATGGACGACAGAACAGGACATGAAAATGATGACAAAAAGACAAGTATTATTAAGAGCTACAAGAGACAGGAAATTGTGGAGAGCCATGATTGTCAACATCCTGGTGGGACATGGCACCATAGAAGTAGTAGTCAGCAAGAGTGATAATTGGGAAATTACAGATAAACATCAGCCTACTAGATATCACAAAATCCACCGTTTCCCTTGTTCGAGATCAGGGAACATGAGTCAAATATGATGATTAAAACTATCACATGCCCAAATGAGAGTTGAAATCTTTCAGGTAGAGAAAGCTTTCCTGGCTTTAAAATAAGAATTTAAAAATAGTAGCTTTTAAATGGATTTGACCCCATTTAGAAATAACCAGCTATTTCAGCCACATTGAAACTAATTTCCAATAAGTTTTGAAGTTCCTTTTGTAAATTTCTTATTTTTAGCACTAAATATGGCTGAAAAATGTTCTTAGAAATTTATTTTACATTATTTTATATGTATTTAATTTTATTATAAAGACTAACAATAATATTACATGACTTGTCATGCCTACTCAGGTCAATGTTTTCCACTGACATGAGGTGGAAAGATTATCTCAAATTAACTGGTGGGTCTGCAGCAAGGTAAATTTGTTCACTGTATCCTGTTAGATTTGAGCAAGAAAAGTTGACTATCTTATATATTTACAAGTCTATCATTTGTACTTGCTTAGAATATTGCTGCTACATATAGTCTGGTGTTCCTGCTGTATATTCAGAGATTCTTGGAAAAATCGAAAGAAGAATCTCAAACTTTATTGGTCCTGACTTGGCATCTCAGCTTCCCTGTATCTTTTCTATAAATACTTATATGGTAATCATTCTGAAGACCTCTTTTCTATGATCCCAACAATTTACAGTGGTAATGGCTAGATGTAATCATGATTTCTATCCTAACTCTTTCTTTACTTGCGCTTCTCACTTGTGGATCTCTTTTGAATTCAAACATTCTAGTTGAGTGTGATCTTTAAAAATTTAATCAATTGTTATCTTCTGTCTTCTTAATCCTTGCTTTTTTATTGTTCTTGCTCCTTAATGTTTTTCTTAGTAACCCCAGCATTTTAGTTGCTTTATTGCCTTGCTTGGGGTGAAAAGATTAAAAAAAAAAATGTCTATACTATTTACATTATTTAGACTGTAGCCATCATCCTTATTGTCATGTTCACAAAAGTGTAGGTAAAAGTAATCTAGTGACTTGGTTGAAAAAGTTGTGAGTTCAATGCACCGGAGAGGTGAACAAAAACTTGGAGATATGAGTTACTAAAGGGAAATAACTGCAACTGAGATATACACAAAAGGCATGTCATGTGAAACTCAAATAGTGTAACCCGTGGACTAAATAAAGGATTTGGCTTGAAACTATACAGTGTAACCCGGATATAAGAGAGTTGTCGGGACCAGAGAAGAAGTCTCTTATATCCGGATTTCTCTTATATCCGGGTTTGGTCTATTTTATATATATTAACACAGGCTCTAATTTGGGACCAGAGAAAATCACTCTTATATCCGGGTCTCTTATATCCGGGTTATACTGTATATGGAACTTTGATTAAATAATATACAGTGTAACCCGGATATAAGAGAGTTGTCGGGACCGGAGAAGAAGTCTTATATCCGGGTTTGGTATATTTTATATATATTAACACAGGCTTAATTTAGACCAGAGAAAATCTCTCTTATATCCGGGTTTTTTATATCCGGGTTTGGCCCATTTTATATACATTAACACAGGCTCTAATTTGGGACCAGAGAAAATCACTTTATATCCGGGTCTCTTATATCCGGTTATACTGTATGGAACTTTTGATTAAATAATATACAGTGTAACCCGGATATAAGAGAGTTGTCGGGACCGGAGAAGAAGCCTCTATATCCGGTTTGTATATTTTATATATATTAACACAGGCTCTAATTTGGGACCAGAGAAAATCTCTTATATCCGGGTTTCTTATATCCGGGTTTTGGTCTATTTTATATACATTAACACAGGTTCTAATTTGGGACCAGAGAAAATCACTTTATATCCGGGTTCTTATATCCGGGTTATACTGTATATGGAACTTTGATTAAATAATATACAGTGTAACCCGGATATAAGAGAGTTGTCGGGACCGGAGAAGAAGTCTCTTATATCCGGGTTTGGTATATTTTATATATATTAACACAGGCTCTAATTTGGGACCAGAGAAAATCTCTCTTATATCCGGGTTTCTCTTATATCCGGGTTTGGTCTATTTTATATACATTAACACAGGCTCTAATTTGGGACCAGAGAAAATCACTCTTATATCCGGGTCTCTTATATCCGGGTTATACTGTATATGGAACTTTGATTAAATAATATACAGTGTAACCCGGATATAAGAGAGTTGTCGGGACCGGAGAAGAAGTCTCTTATATCCGGGTTTGGTATATTTTATATATATTAACACAGGCTCTAATTTGGGACCAGAGAAAATTCTTATATCCGGGTTTTCTTATATCCGGTTTGGTCTATTTTATATACATTAACACAGGCTCTAATTTGGGGACCAGAGAAAATCACTTATATCCGGGTCTTTATATCCGGTTATACTGTATATGGAACTTTGATTAAATAATATACAGGTGGTAACCCGGATATAAGAGAGTTGTCGACCGAGAAGAAGTCTCTTATATCCGGTTTGGTATATTTTATATATATTAACACAGGCTCTAATTTGGGACCAGAGAAAATCTCTTATATCCGGGTTTCTTTATATCCGGGTTTATATTTTATATACATT
>CAHIKZ030000516.1:642500-687500 GCA_903632075.3 Acanthosepion pharaonis | reverse complement strand
GGCACTACATGTACTGCAGCCACAGTAGAAGTGTTGTTTCTTGGGCAAGATAACCTGATAGAGCCCAACCTTCTCCAGGCCGGTTTTTGAATTCAGAATTACCTTCTGCTAGACAAGTTGCCACCCAAGCTATAGAACATGGTCTGTCCTGCTATTTACCCAAAGCTGGGGGGAGAAGAAGAGGATTCATATTTTTCCTAAGGGTATTATTAGCACATAAGTGAATGTAATGGATCTAACTAGAATTCAAAACTGACTCTCCAATTCCTCAATCGAAACCACTATTAATTATGCCACCATGCCTCCCATGAGTGGAATTTACTCCTTACCAAAAGAAACATGAAGAGAATGGGTAGGATTTGCCAATATGAACATGACGTCGTGGATCCTCACTGTGAAGGTCTGAGCTGGTGAGCCTTTCCGTATTTCGCAGTGGCAAATCACCACCCCGGTTCTCTTTGTATTTCTTTGGTAAAGAGTAAGTTCAACTCAGAGATTTTCTTTATCAAACAATATTAACATTTTCAAATCCAGGTTCAACTAATATCTTTCCTACATTTTTTTAACTGATTTCACCCCAAGCAAGGTAAAAGCCACTAAGACGCAAGGGGTTACAGTGTGTGAAAGAACATTACTCATGAGCAGGAAGATAAAAGAGTAATCATGAGGACAGTAGATAGTGATTGACATTGCATTTAAATTTTTGGAAACTAAAATTGGCTGGAAATTATGGCATCTGAAGGCAGTTCTTCAAGTGAAAAATGTGTAAAAAACTGTTAGCATATATTTACGGCTACATTTAGCCAGCTCATCTGTAGATTGATGAGATCTAGATGCCATTTTCATAATATTCACTCCCGACTTCCTTCATTTCAAATATCTGACACAGTAATCCTTTACCTTGAGTGGCACTTGAGCCTTTTTTTGGCTGAAGTAAAAAAAAAAAAAAAAAATCCCTATTAGAATTTTGTTAACAACCTACCTGCCTTCCACATCGACCTCAGTCAAAGTCAGAGTTCAAGAGTTCATGACCAATGCTACAATTAATCATGAACTCCATTCTGTTTTCCATGTCTGTATAGAATGGGCTTTGCTAGGGCTACAGTCTAGAATTCAAAGTTCTCCTTCTCCAAGATTGGTTGGCAACTACAAAGATAGAGCCTAGTTTGCTCTATTATTTAATACGTCGCTGGAAGGAGAAGAAATGGATTTATACCTTTTTTTTAAAAACAAAGATGTTCACTCTGTACAAGGCCTGAGAGCCACTAAAGGTAGAGGGTTACAGCATAAGCATCAAAGATTATGTGCAGATAATGAGACAATGCTTACTCTTAGACTTGAACAGATTAAGACTGTAGTAACTGGGGAAGCATCCTTTTGGGAGTGAGTTTCACAAAGCAGCAGTTCAAGAATATTTGTGAGAAAGTGAATGTGACAAAATCAACTTCAATTCAAACTCATCCTGAGCCGCTAATTTTTACACTAGATGCAAATTTTGCTTACAGCTTACATAACTTTCAATCTTATTTATAAAACTTGTCATGAAATTCCAGTAAGAATATTTTATGTTCATTAAATTTTCTGCCTGTTGGAAATTAAAAATAATATAATATGATACCTTGGTTATTTGCAGGTACAGGGTCAGCCTATAGGTTAAGAAAAGTACGAAAGAGATTCTATCCTTATTTTATATACCATGTCCTTTAACTTATGCTTTCTATCTTTTGTTGCTTTATATAGCATTTTATCCTTCACCATCCTTTTTTTGTCTCCATTTGGTTCTCTTTTGTCTAATGTCTCTTCATGACATAAGTTGTGGAGAGGTACTCTCACCTGTATTTTGTTGTTCCAAGTAACTTTTCACTGTTTACTATCCCTCTCTGTCCTTGTTCCTTTTACAAACTGTTATGGTCCGGTTCCTTGTACCACGGTGATAGTCCAAGATAGAACCAATAAAGAAGAACTTGAACACAGGTATGGAATAACACAGATATATTACAAACAGTAATATATACAGAGAAGTAGAAGTGTTAGTATGAACAATCAGGTTTAGTAGAGAGAGCAATGTAGTCTTGACCAGTATCACTATTTCAATGTCTTGCAGTAATTGTCTGAACGCGACTATTTCGGACTGCCTCTGACTCGACTTGAACTACTGACTCCCTGCCTACTCCTGAGGCGCAGTATTTATTATGTATGGAATAGTCCATTATTATTATTATGGGTAAGATCCTATAACACAAACTAAAGTAGATTACTTGCTACTTCACCCGGCTTCTCCTGACTTTGATATATGCTGTCAGTTTTAGATTCCCTAAGCAGCCTTTCTTCATTGAGTGGCTCAGATATTTCAGTTGCCTCTTTCAGATTTTAAGTATCAAATTCCATGTAGTTCCTATTCTCCTTAAACTTTCTCATTGATCACATGGTATTTTCAGTATTTTTCAGTAAAAACTATATCTATCACTTCTAGTTTCTTCAAACGTTCACCAATCTGTTTTTAGGGACATTTTCCTTTCTCTAAATATTTTTCCTCTTCTTTTGTGTGCTGTGTCCCTTCAGGATGTTAGCAATCATAGCTCTCCATAATTTTCTTTCCTTTGAAGCTCTTCTGGAAAACCTCATTCACCCTTCCTCTGTACTGTTGTATTTTTGTATCCCACTTCTTGTGACAACTTCATTTAATTTCTATGTGCTGTACCTCTTCATGATGTAGACTATCATGGCTGTCCACAATCTCCTCTTCCTTGCAGCATGTATCAACATTTGTCCCTTTGTCAAGCCTCCTGCTCCCTGTTCTGCCATCATTTCATACAAGCTCATCAGATAAGTGATTCATTGTCCTGTTTAACATCAACATCTTGTGAGTGTGAAATTCTCCAAGCCCTCTTTCTTCATTATGTGTCCAATCAATTTCAGTTTTTTTTATTTCTGATTCTAAGTGTAAGTCACCTTTTCGTTTTCGTTTTCCTTAAAACTTCCTAATCACTCAAATGTTCTCTGAATCAATTCTGTTCCCCTCCAGTTTTCTATTCATGTGATTTCAACTTGTGCCAAACTTAACTGTTTTTAGTATCTAAACAGTGCCTCATAGCTGAGATAGTTCTGTGGCAGAAAATGTGACACCAAATTTCAAAGGAGCAATGAAATAGCAAAAGATGTCTTCCAAAATCTAAGCAAAGTATTCAGAAACAAGAAAATTTCATTAGAAACAAAACAAAAAATACTGAAAAGTAATATAAATTTCACTATATGGCAGGGAATGTGGGACAATTTCCTGACAGATAAAGTGGAGACTTGAGGCAACAGAAATGTGGTTCTTCAACTCAGAAGAAATGTCTATAGTGTTACTCTTTCATACTTATTCAATTTACTTTGTGAATCAGTTAAAATTTCAAACATTCCCTTTTATGATTTCTGAGATGAGGAGTAATCATCATCTGTCTATTTTTAATCATTTCACCTCAAGCAAGACAATAATGTCACTAAAATGCAAGTGGCTACTGAGAGTGAAGCAGAATGAAAAAAAGCCTTTAGAAGAAACCGGAAACCCAATCCTAAAAAGTAAACAAGGGACACACCTCTACTCCTGTTCAAAAGAATATATGCAGATAATTGTCCTCATCTTTGTTGTTATTGTCACAGCATTTCGGCCACTGTGCACTTTGACCTTCATCAGGTACTTCTTGTTCCAGGTAAATGTTCACTTAATGAAAGTTGGAGGACAAAATAGCTGAAACAGTTTGATAATAACAAAAATAAGGACAATAGTCCAAGGGTAAATAATGTAAATTCTATTTCATTTTTCTGTGAATTAATTTATATCCACTTCTGTATGATTTTTATTTGCTTTTATAATTTGTCTGAATTTATACGATAAAGTCTTGCCATTTAGCCATCTAATCTAGTGGCATGAAAGGCAATCTCAGCAAGCAGACAATTTTACTTATATAGCAAGTTTGATCTTCTATAAGTTCCCTATGACTACTAATGAGGCTAAGTTGAGTAAATAAAATGACGTCTATTGGAGAAGGCTGGTTGGTTGGCTTCTTTTACAGCCCAATTCACTGCTTTAGTGAATTGCTATTGAAGTTATAAATAATCTCAATTTCTAAAGTAGCAACAGATTTTATACCTATTAATCTGACAGTTTTTTTATCAATTTAAACATTATTTTTAGCAGATACCCATATACCTAAAGACAAGAAGGATGCACTTAAAAGGCAGTATTCAGCCTTGCCTAATTGGTGACTCCTTTTGTGGCCAAGTCACTTAAAAGCACATTGGATCTAGCAACAGTTTCTCCAGCGAAGATGGACAGGATTAAAATCTACCGAAGAGCATTTAATAAGTATTCTCAAATATTCAGGCCAGTAGATGATAATAAATATACTTTTTAAAATAAATGGTGTGTCTACTTAAATGTAGGTATCCACTAAAAATAACTTTTAAAGTCATATATATATATATATATATATATATATATATACAGAGAGAGGGAGGGAGGGTGCTATGGATAAATTGTCTTCTAAGGTACTCAGAAATGAAAACAACACTGACATTTCACTTTAACAGATATATTTACCAAAAATTACACAAAAATATATTGAAATAATAAAGAATAAATCTATTTGATATAATCACCATTGGTTTCAACCATGGCCCTAAAATGATTTTGGAATCTGCAATATCTCTTTTGGATGGTCTCCTCGTTTAAGTTAATGAATGCTGCCATAATCCCTGCCTTCAGTTCATCTTTGGTTTTACAAGGAATTTTGTCGGTCTCTCACTCAACTGTATCTCACACATAATAATCCAGGAGGTTGCAGTCTAGGGAGTTAAATAGCTAAATGTAAGGGGTGATGTGGTTACAGAAATTGTCTGACAGCCATTACTGGGTTCACCTGATTGTGTGGCATGGTGCAGAATTTTGTTGACAGACATAGTGTCTTCCAGTAGCCACCCTCTTGACCCAGGGCAGTAATACCTCCTCAAGGCACTTGATACAGACTTCTGTGTTGAGTTTGAGGCCCTCAGCAAAAAATTTGGGAGTTACTTTTTTATCGGAACAATCAGAGTGAGTTTTCTGAGCTGCTGTATTTTTGTAATCACCATTAAACTCAATCAATTCTTTCCAAATCCTCTCCACTGTCCTTAGATTGACACCTAAACACACTGAAATGTTCATATTGGAGCTTTCAGTGTGAATGCCATGCAGTGTTTAAAGTCCTGGCAGAGTGAATTATGTCATGGTGCTCTTTTTCTCACAGATGGTGCCCAACAGACCCTATTATACTCTGCAGGTGACAAAATCAAAACCAAACAATGTACATGTGTGGAATTAAAAATATAAAATCACGACAGTTTATCCTTTTCACTCTGTATATATTAGAGAGAGGTAGTTAGAAACATACTGAGATAGAAAGAAAATGTGATAAACAGATAGAAAGAGACGGAGGTTGATAGAGGGTGAGATAGATATACCGATAGAGAGAAACATACTTTTAATATATTTGTCTTTTCTTCAATCAATTTGGTGGCAGTGCTTAAACCTAACTGACATCAAGACAATAATCTTTAGTCTGTCTTAAAAACAATTTAGGAAAATGATGCTATCAATTTATTCATATCAACAAGTGTTCATTACTACACAACGTACTTTTTTGAAAAATTACAACAAATGACATAAACAGTTTGGTGCACTTTAGTTTTTACTTCCAATATTTCTCAAAAGTCATATATTCAGAATTGCATTCCATTTGTAAATATCATGGACAGAGATCAAAAACATTTTTTTTCAATTGTACTTTAGGAAAACACACACCGACTGACTGATATCTTAGCCTGTAAAAATTCATCTGTGGACATTAACATTAAAAAAAAAAAAACTGAGCTCGATATAATTTATTGAAGTATTTATTTTATTAAATGTTCTCCCAATGCAAGGCCCAAGAGCCACACAAGGTTGAGGGTTATTGAGTTAAGTTATATGGTTGATTTTGTTTTGTGGCATATCAACCTCTATGGGCTATTTAATGCCAAAATCGAAATATTTTGGCATTAATTTTATGCCTTTAACTATGGATATTTTGTACATAATTTTATGCTTTTCAAGTAAATGTATATTTGTTTTAGATATGTAGTTTATAGATAAAATGTATTGTTGGTAAATTTTTTAAAAGGTATTGCTGGTATTTGTACTACAAAAATTTATTGCTGGTAATTTTATTATAAAAATCTGTTGATTTGGGGGTTTTTTTGTGGGCAGGGGCAATTACTATTTGCCAATAGCTGGGACCCAAACAGATGCTACCAGAACAGATTAGGGTGGATTGAGAAATAACAGCAGTTGTAGGTGGTTCCACAAGCTTCAACATCTTCAATCACCTTATAAAAGGACCTTGCTTCTGGATGTAGTTTACTGTCATTCCCATGACAGGTGTTCTATGGCTGTAAGAGAATATAAGAGTAGATTATGAGGATATAGAGGATAGATAATGGTTAAACTTAGACTTGAAGAGAAGCATCCTCTCAGGAGTTTGTTTAACAAAGTAATGATTGTCAGGATGAAACTGAGTGGCATTCCCTTAACAATGGAATATGAAAGGAAGGAGGATATTTTGACCCTGGGTACATGACATGGTAGATCCTAAGAGTAAACATTGGGAATGACTAGATGAGCTACATTCCTTAAGTCTACCTAGGACCCACTATACAACATACACAGGGTTGAATCATTCTCATTCTCTCCTTATTCCATTGGTAAAAACTTTCAGAGTTGAAAATATATTTATTATTCTGTTTTTACATTTCCTATTTTAGCATGCACTTTAAATTACTGGTTATTTCTGGGAGTGTGACACATTCTGGGAAAACATCTAAATCATAATCTCTTTTTCTCAAAACTCTTATCTTTATCCCTGACACATATACTCCTAGTACCAGTTAAAACTGACATATATTTAGAGATTATTGATAAAATCCAAAAAGAATCTGCAATGATATTGGTTGTGACCTGGGGTCACAGCATCAGTTACCTTTCCACCAACATAATGTAGCTTCCCTCTGCCTTTTCTATAAATACTGTTGTGACCAAGTAAATGGTTAAAGAAATAACAGAAGATGGAAAGTGCAACACTGAGATCCGTAGACGCATCGGAATAACCAAGAACACATTCCAAAAACAAAGAAAAGAATACTGAGCTGTTATGTGACATTTGTTCTTATTTACGGCAGCGAATGTTGGACAATTTCCTCAAAGATGAAGAAGAGATTCGAAGCGACAGAGATGTGGTTCTACAGAAGGATGCTAAGAATATCATGGACCAAGTGTGAAAGCAACGGTGTGGTCTTAGAGAGAACGAAATAAGGAGTAGGTTTATACTTAACATCAGGAAGAGGCAGCTGAAGTTTCTGGGGCAACGCAATAATCGATTTTCTGAACATAGAGACGGAAAGTGAGAAGAAGGAACTAACCATAAGCTACAAGAAGACAGAATGCATGGTCATCAGTAAAAGGATGAGCCCAAAATATGATTTGCAGGTTGGGTACACTAGAATCAAGCAGAAGCGGAAGTTTAAATATCTCAGACGTGTCTTGACAGAGCATGGTAAGTGCGATACTGAGATAAGTAGACATATTGGAATGGCCAAGAACACATTCCAAAAGCTGAGTAGAGGATTGTGAGACAGGAGGATTTCTTTGGTAACAAAGAAAAGAATACTGAGCTATTACATGACATCTGTTCTACTTTACAGCAGCAAATGTTGGACAATTTCCTCAAAGATGAAGAAGAGCCTCAAGGCGACAGAAGGATTCTAAGAATATCATGGAGTGAGCATGTGAGCAACGATGAAGTCTTAGAGAGGTTACAAACAAGAAGAAGGCTTATACTTAACATCAGGAAGAGGCAGCTGAAGTTTCTGGGACACATAATGAAGAAGAAGGGCCTGGAGAATCTGATACCTACAGGTCAAATAGAGGGAAAGAGAGACAAGGGAAAACAGTGCGTGACATACCTGACGGGCTTAAGCAGGTGGATGATAGAAAGTGGTCTGGGAGAGGAAGCAGAGGGAAGGAGCCTGCTGAGAGCTGCAAGGGATAGAGGGAGGTAAGAGCCATGATTGCCAACATCCTGAAAAGACATGGCACATAAAAAGAAAGAAAATGCTGAGACTTGACATGCTACCTCCTAGAGATGAATAAACCACATTCCCTTTGTGTTTCTTTGGTTAAAAAAAGTTCTATTTTCACAGCTTCTTCCCAAGAACTGCTGTTTCGTTGAACATTCCAAATAGGATTCTTTCCAATTGCTACAATGTTAACCTTTCACTAAGTCCAGGAGTTATCTATCCTATATATCCTCATAATCTACAATTCTTACCTCATCCTCTTACAAACTCATTCAGTAAGCCTCTATCATGAGTGGTTCTTGGGCTGTGTACTGTGTGATCAATATTGCTAATAACCATCGATATGTTTGGATATATATTCTCATTCTTTCTATCAGCTGAAATTCAAACAGAATTGTTGATTTTAGAGTGAAAAAATGTCGGATATCCATAACAGAAATAATATCCTCAAGGTTAGGAATGGTTGAACATACCTGGAAAGAAATAACAGCACATTGCTTCCTTGGAGATTATGTTCAAATAATAGATAGGGAATCTGACTCGGGAGTGCACAGGGTGAAGACAGTTGCTTACAAAGGGTGGAATAAGCCAGGCTTGGATTTGATTTCAATGTAAAGTGGGTATGTTCAATTCAAAGAAAAAAAGATTAGCATATGCATTAATCTGTTTGCTAAGATTTTTTTTTTAGCAGGACTTTGGGAGAAAGAAAAATGATGATCTCTGCTAAAATTCTTGACAACTAGATATAGAATTATCAGATGTAGGAACCCAGTGTTACCAGATGAATTATACACCAGAAGAAGGCTGGAGAATAGACTGGCTGAAATGTAATAATAAAGTCAAGGATTAGGATATTATTCATCTAAATAGCAATTAATTCATTATTTCAAAATTGTATCAGTTGATATATAAGTTGCCAGGTCTTTTCTTAAAAATAATAGGGTGGGAAAGAGAAGGAAATATGGAGAAAGTGACAGTTGGAGGAGAGTTCTGTAAGTGAGAATTATGAGTGAAGAAACTATCAACATAGAACTTATGGTTCATCTTTCAATCTTATGACAGTAAATTAATTAACCCTAGATGCCAAGTATAAATACTGAACTGTCTGGCAATATGAAATTAACCATTTGGAAACAGTGCCTCCTTTGGAGTTTCAGTGCCAAGAAGCCTTCACAAGCCTTCACTTGGAACACAAAAAAATTGATATAAAGTCACAGAATATAGCAAAATATCATCGAAATCACCATTAAAAGGCCCAGATTTGCAAGAAATGCAAGAAGCAATCTGATAGGCTGGTACAAAGTAAAGTCAGCTAATCTCGAGGCTTGTATTATTGGGCCAATGGATCAATCCACTTTGCTATTTGACTGATCAGCCCTGTTGTCTCCTAAGGGTTAAGCAAGATCAAGATCAAGATAATTAATTAGATATTCTAATGAATGAGAATTTATTGGTTTTTATGACTTCTTAACCGTTTACAGGTTTACTTAAAGCCAGAAAATATTTCTAGATTTTAAGAATTTTGGGGAGATAAAATAATTCACTGATACAAGTCTTATTAATTAACCCATAGTTGGAGAGAGAAGAGGTGGATTCATAACTTTCCCATGGGTATTTGCATGTAAGTGTATATAACAGATGTGACTTATCCATTATGCCACCCATCAAGATACTAGCCAGGCTCAACATTGCTTGAATTTCAATGTGATATGGCTGCAAAAATATTGACAAGATGTCAATTATTTTGTGAGTCATTTTCATATCTTGGTTAAAACGTTAACAAAAACAAAGCTGAAATGTCTTTGCAGCAAAAATTTTAAAATAAGTTAATCACTTTCTTTTCAAATTGAATTAAAATTACATTTACAGTTCAAGATTATTTTCAAGGAATCTACCCATGAGTCTCTGGTCTCTCCACTTAAGAGAATGAAAATAATTTCTCCCCCCCTCTCTATATTACTTAAAGGAAGAAGAAAATCATTTTTGGTGGAAGGTTTAGGGTTACACAGAATGAATAGAAAAGAAAGAGGAGCAGTGACAGCCAATCAGAATTTAGAAAGAATAATTTAAAAAGAAAAAATATATTTAATAATTGAGAAAAAATGTTCAGATAAAAAGGCAAAAATATGTCAATCTTATTGCCTTTTTACCTGAAGAAAGTAGTGGAAATTTTTAACCACAGAATGTTGCTTTTGGCAATTTAAGAAATAAAGACAGTGAAAAAGGATGCACTAAAATCTATGTGTTAATAGAATGAGATAAAAATAGGGGAGGTGGAGAAATAGTATAATACTCATATATTGGCTGAAAGAGAAAGCAATTTCAAATTGATAAATAAAAAGAGTAATGAATTGTCACCCACCTGATAAAAAGGCACGAGAGGGAAGGAAAATAAGCAAAGCGATGTTTGGTCAAAGAAAATAAGTCAAAGTAAGACTTGATATAGGGGAACATGAAGAACTAAATTTAAAATCAGCAGGGAATAGAGTAAGAGACAGAGAAAGAAAACAGAAACATTGAGGAGACTGAAAATGAAGAGGAGTGGAGGAGAGGGAAGAGGAGAAAGAAACAGATAGCATGGAGAGACAACAGGGATAAAAACGGGAGAGAGGAGAAAGGAAGAGAAGAGAGAGGTGCAAGACAGGAGAGAGAGAAAGATGGGGAGAAAGAAAGAGAGGAAGACAGGAGGAATACAAAGTGATGGTAAGGGGAAAGAGAGGGGAGCGGAAGAGTGAGAGTGTAGGAGGAGAGAAAGGCAACAGAGAGAGTGTAGGAGGAGAGAAAGGCAGGCAACAGAGAGAGTGTAGGAGGAGAGAAAGGTAGGCAACAGAGAGAGTGTAGGAGGAGAGAAAGGTAGGCAACAGAGAGAGTGTAGGAGGAGAGAAAGGTAGGCAACAGAGAGAGTGTAGGAGGAGAGAAAGGTAGGCAACAGAGGGAGTGTAGGAGGAGAGAAAGGCAGACAATAGAGAGAGTCTAGGGAAGAGAGAGGCGACAGAGAGAGTTTAGGGGTGAGAAAAATGACAAAGTCTAGAGGGAGAAAAATGACGGAGCAAGTGGATCAAGACAGAGAGAGAGAGAGAGCAGATCAAGATACAGAGAGAGAGAGGATCAAGATACAGAGAGAGAGCTGATCAAAACAATAGAGAGACAGAAGGTGGCTCAATAGAGAAAGTGGAGGACCAAAAGATTATAGAGAGAGAGTGAGAGGCATAAAGAGTAAGACAATATATATATATATATATATATATATATATATATATATATATATATAGAGAGAGAGAGAGAGAGAGAGAGATTAATCAAGACAATAGAGAGAAAGGTGAAGTAAGACAATTGTGAGTGAGAGAGCCAGAAAATCGATGGAAAGAGAAAGACAATAGATGCAAGTGAAAAATTGTACTTGGGCTAAACATGAAGAAAAATGACAGGTGAAATTGAAAAAAATTGAAATGCAGCAATATAAAGAAGAGAAATAGAAAAGAACTGAAAGATTATCTAAACTGGAAGAAGAAATGAACATAATTGCCTGTTTTTACCCTGCAGAAATATTATGAAGCAAGGAGCCTTAAAAAAAAACAAAATTCAAAGACAAGCAACTTGAAGGTTTAATGCCTCGACTTCAGAATCACCAAACAACATGGAAGAGACAAACAATAATTATGAGGAATTAATAACAGCAGAAGAATGATAATAAAATTTCATGTGAAAAATAAGAAGTAAATATATCTTTCTGTTTTCTAATGCTAATGTCTGTATGCTTAATCCAACAGAAAATAATCCACAGATATATAAACACACTGTGTATATGTGTAACACATTTTGACACAAGACATCATACAAAGTTTGGGGAATTGCCCATCTCTATATTTTAAGTGTGGTTCCATGATTACTGCAATACATGGATAATTTCTTGTGCCTTACAAGTCTCTATGCCAAAATCAAGCAAGAATTGGAAGTATTGACACTAAAATCCAAAGGTGCATTGCAATAGCAAAAGATGCCTTCCAAAACTAAGAAAAGTATTCAGACACAGGAAAATCTCATTCAAAAACAAAGTAAAAAGTAATTAAATGCTATGTAATATTAGTCCTCCTATATGGAAATGAATTTTGGACAATCTCTTCACATATAAAGAAAAGTAACAAAAATATGGTTCTACAGAAAGATTCCAAGAATACCATTGACTGGAAGCAAAAAGAAGATTTATTTACACTATTTACATTCTTCAGACTGTTTCCTGCATCTTTGTTGTTGTATTCACAACATTTCAGCTGTTGTATGCTTCAGCCTTCTTCAGGTGACTGAAATTTCAAACTGAACCCTTTATTTCATTCACTGGGGTAGATTGTTCTAATTTCACATGCCATGCCTCTTCTGGGTGTGTTGGTTATCTCCCTTTAACACTCCAAGTTTTTGTTCCCCACTGCAGTAACTAGGTACTGAATTCACAACTCTTTGGATCAAGTCACTGCATCCACCCAAAGATTTTATCCACTGGTCCATGTATCAGAAGATCTCATTATTTAGTAGGGGAGATTAAGCCACTGCTTCTTTTATATGCCATATATTTTTATATATAAAATGCTGTGACTTCTGTTGGTCTATCACACTCTCGAAAATAGCCGTACATTGACCAATCAGAGCCAACTTTGGGGGAGATGTGCAAACAGGTAAGGGGTACAACATACAGTATTACATTTTTTTTTAACATAACATTATTTTAAATGCCAAAACTGGTGAAAACAATTTAATTTTGACTATGTTTAGTTGTTTTTGCAACTTTGCAAACATCAATTTTATTTTAATAAGAATCCAGTTCCCAGTTCACTCTGTGTTTACAAGAACTATAACCAAATCTCAAGGCTATATGATTCAAAATTTGGAATTGTGCTTAAGAAAGAAAAATATACATGTCCAGTTGCATGTTGCATTCTCAAGAGTAAGAAATCCTAAGAATTTATTCTTCACTGTTAAAAAGAAAAAAAAAAAATTTTCTTAAAAAATATTGTTTACCGTGAAGTCCTATAAAATTAAAGAAATTATTAAACTGCCGAGTAGGGTTTTTGTTAAAGGGAATTTCCAAACAAATTAGCATATTCAAATTTAATTGATTGGTATGTAAAATTAAATGAAACATGGATTTTGCAAATCTAAACAAAAAATGGGAGCAGTAACTTCAACAATACTAAATACTTTTTAATATGACCGCAATATATGGCATGCATCACATGCAACAAAGGTTTATTGCACATGGAATTGTTCAGCTTTTGGAAAATTGGCCAGCAAAAATTCCTGATTTCAATATAACTCAATCATTGTGATGAGAACTGAAGAACAAGTGCTCCTGCAAAAACCATGCAATCTCCAAGAGATTTTGGATGTACTAAGAAAATTTTAACTGATTAAAAATTTTGAATTTAAAATATAAAAAATATCGTATATATTCTATTTGTTATTTCTAATAATGGGAATTCAGGACAAAAGAAATATACTCACGACAATCAAACACATTGCTACATGATGCAGCAAACTCCAATGGTAAGGAATATGAGAAGTCATCTGAAACTATTTATTCCTTAGTTTTTGGATATTGAAAGAATTAAATCTTTTTATTATTTTATAAAACCATCTCGACCAACTGCCAGAAATTAAGAATTTATTTTGCAGACATGAAAATAATATAGTGCAAAAATTAAAATGGTAATCGTAAAAGACTGTGAAATCGGCCAGCATTTCTTCAGCAAGAGAAAAGGTTTTAGTTTTCAGCCAAAATCTGCATTTTTCGTTGAACGGAATTGTGAGTTAAATTGCATTGTGCCCGATCAGTGAGTTGAGTGTAATGAAGACGTTTCTGCATACGACAGAAAATCAATGTCAACAAAAGGAAAGTGATCTGGTGTGCTGTTGATGAAGGGTAGAAGGTTGAGAATGTGCGGGGAATTGGGGGGTGGATTGGGGGAAACGAACTGGGGTGGAGGTAGTGGTGATGAGGTGTCCTGGCAAAATCAACCATGAAACAAAGCCAAAGAGGAACAAGGAGGAGGAGGAGAAGTAAAAGCGCTGTTTGGGAGGAAGAGGCCTTCAACAGGAAGCAAACACACAAGAAACGAGCAAAGAGAGAACAACAGAATCACACAAGACATAAGCAATGCGAAGCTTGATTAAAATAACGGACACTGACAGTCGTCTTTCTTTCTTTCTCAGTTTTTCAATTAAGTTTGGTTTTGGAATTCTGAATCTGTACAAAACAAAAAAAAAAAGCAATTCTTCTCATGCTATAAGGTTTTTGATGACTGACATATGAAGATAGTTTCCTCTGTGCAGGTAGAGACTCTCAAGGAATTAGTTATTTGAGATATTTACCAGGTTTTCAGCTTGGTGTCTTATTTTTGCATTTGTCACTGTTTGGGAGTTCCATAATTTAAAAACAAAATGGATATTATTACACCTTTAGTTAAAATGTAATGAGTCAAAAGGTTTGTTCAGTATGAAAAAAAAAAAGTTTCTCCATTTGGCAGTTTGGTGCAATACAATCCCCCTACCGTGATTTGTTTGGAGTGAAGCAAAGTTAAATATACTGACAAGCTAAAACAAAATTCATTCTAGACTCTATAGATTTTTTAATAATTTCTCTTTAATTAATGAGAGAATCAAATCAGTCGGGTTAATTAAAATAATTGAAAAAAAAAAAAAAAAAAAATGTATGTGAAGGCATTAAAGATGAACCATTCCTAAAAAACTAAAAAAATATATATATATATATATATATATATATATATATATATATATATATATATATATGATTTAAACACTTATAGTTCATGAACAATTATTAATATGAAAATATCCAGTAAAGTTCTCAATGTGTAGAACTTAAATATAAAAAGTATTAATTATTAATATGTTAGCAACGTAAGCTTTTCTTTTCTAGCAAAAAGGAGAAACTTAATTTGCTATTGTATTTATTTATGATTTTTATGGGAGATATATATATACACACACACATTATAGAACAAATTTTTTGAGCCACTATTTGGATTTCAAAGAATAATCTAAAAATTCAAGGTTGCATGTCTTTTTCAAAAATATCTTACTAGCTCATTTTAGGTCAGAGTGACTTTCTCTTCCTGAAATGTTTCATTACATATTCAATAATAATAAAATTAACCATTACTGCATAAAATTTCCTTAACATTTTAGTTCTTTTTGCCTAAGCTAACCTTCTGGATAATGGTAATCTTAAGGCTGGTAGATTTTAAACTTTAACAACCTCACTGAATATTTGTCACCAGGCAATAATAGACTAAATAGTTTCAGAATCCAATCTTAGGACAAGTTAATTAAACCAAATGACATTTGAAAGTTATTAATTATTAAATCCAAAGGATGGTCCTAAATTCTTGCCCTACAGAGTGTGTGTGTGTGTATATACATACAAACACATGTACACAGTAAAAAGAAATCAACCTCCTTTATATATGCAAAATGAATCCTCACACAGGCTACAATTTTACCTCAGATGGTAACCTCTACCTATCCTAACTCTATAATGGTATTTACTCAAATGATATTACTAATACTACTACTACAAGTACTCTAAAAGGAATTCTTGAAACCAAGTGATGGAAAACTTTCATTGGTACCAACTAATCCAGTATACCTTAAAATACCTTAAAACACTGCCATCATTAATCAACTGTAAACTATAGTAGAAAGAGATCTAACCCTTATCTTCCTCACATAGCACCATAAAATGTACCTCTTAGTCTGTAATCTTCTATCTCAAGTGGCTCTTGGGTCTTGTAAAATGTGATCATCACTGTAAAAAAAAATCACCAAATGAAAATAGTCACAATTGAACATGGAAACAAATCAATGACTTTATAGTTTTGTTTCCAGGTTAGTGTTTTACAATTGCAACTATTTCCTTTTGGTGATTTTTTTTTTTTGCAGTGATGTTCACTTTGTACAAGACTCAAGAGCCACTTGAGATAGAAAATTACATAAGAAATAGCCAAAAATGGTGGTGGGGATTTACACGTGAGTGTGTTTAGCAGCACAGTTTGGTGCTAGTAGGTCTGACACGGATGGCGCTCATTGAGATTAAATAATTTTACTTTCAAGAATACTGTCTTAAGATCTTAAATTACAACACTGACTACAAATTACAATTGACAGTGTGTTCTAAGAAGCCTGGAAACGAAGAGGTAGTAAGAGTTTTTGGCCCACCACTTACAGGGAAAAAAAAATATTTGACTAGTGAGAGCAAGATCAAGTAAAGGCAGTTTATTTTTTTAATAATTTTACCCCCTAAGAAGGCAATAAAGCCACTAAGACACAGGGCATTGCTTAGTGTGAGAAAACATGAGAAAAAGAAAAAAATTATTAAGGATAGAGAATAATAAAAGAACATAAATTTAGAAGACAGAAAATAATGATGGACATATTTATTTATTTATTTTTTTTTTTTAAGCGTTTCACCCCAAGCAAGGCGGGAAGCCACTAGGACGCAAGGTGTTACAGAAGATTTGGAGCAAGATCAGATAGGAGTGATATAGGAAAGGATGAGGAGAAGGATAGTGGATAGATCAAGGCAACTGGAGATGTTGATTGACATTACATTTGAATAGTTGGAGATTATAGCTCTCAGGGAAACTGGAATAAGGAAGGGAGTTCCACAGGCGAGAAGTGCAAGAAGTGCGAGATACGAAGCTATTGGAGTAGAAGAGATGGCTTCATTTAATAGTTTTGACAGTGAAAGGGTGAGAGTGGGATGCCAGCCTTGTAGGGTACTTGAATTCATGAAGTCTGGGAACCAGCAAATGCAGCTCCTTGGAGCAATTACCATGAAAGTATTTGTAAAAAAGACAGAGAAAGGTGAAGGTGCCAATTATATTGCATATCCGCTTCTGGATCTTATCAAGAACCCCGAGGCAAATAGAAGGGGCTCCAGGCCATATATGGCAGTAATACTCCATACAAGGACAAATTGTTGATTTGTTGATCTGAAGGATCGATTCCGGGGAGAAAAATTTCCTGGCGCGGCACAGGGAGCTGACTTTCCTTGCGTAAACTTTTGAAATCAAAGTTGATTGGAAAGCAAGAGGCTAGAAGAGAGTTCCACAAGCAAGAAGTACGAGAGAAGAAACTGTTAGCATAGAACTTATGGTTACATCTAGCCACCATTTCAACTGAAAAATTTTCAGGTTTTGCTGCCAATCTAGTATTGTACTTAAATTCATAAAACCTCAGTACCAAAGGGTAAATCTCACCAGAACAAGTACCATAAAATTATTTGTAGGAAAGATACAGAAAAGTTATACCATGGTAGTGGGAAAGTGACTGAAGCCTAAATGTAACATTTATTGATCAGCTTTACAATAGCCTGGACTTGATGATGGCATAAAAATGATGTGGGAATACCGATCAGAGGTTATATTTACCAAAATTAGGTGCAAAATAAAGAATTTTTAACATATTCACTGCCACATGGCACAAGTGAACATCTTGTGGCATATTACATGTAGATTCATTCCATGGTTTTATTTAAAGCAAGTTTATTGCAACATGTTTGCATGCCAATATTTGGGTTTCTGTGAATGATCTTGTCCACTCATTAACATTGTCAGCCCATTTTTACCTCTTTCTGCCTCCTCTTCTTTTGCCAAAGTTTGGATAAGTCCATAATGGGATGATGGTGGAAATATTTGGGCTCTTGTGATGTAGCCATATCATTTCAATTTCTTCTTTTTTGATGGTGATTATGAGACCTTTAATGTGCCTGATCCTTGTCTAATGTCATTTGTGATGCAGTCTATGTAAGAGATGTCAACAATATGTCCTTGGTCCCCTTTTTTAATAATTTGATCATTTGCTGTAGTCCTGCTTTTAATATCGAAAACTCAAAGACATAGAAAAATTGATAAGGTCCGCTATCGCAAGAGCCTGATCCCTGATTTCAGGCGGATATTCTTGTCTTTTCAAACAGCGTCACAACAACTGCCATTGTTGTGCAGCTCTGTTCTGAAGTCTTTTTCCCTGATAATTGAGCAAAGATATTTCAATTGGCTCATTAATTTAAGTTCCTGATTAGAGACTTTTATTTTGGTTGAAAGCTCTCTCTCATTATTCCCTGTTATTTTCTTTCTGGCGTTAATCTTCTTGCCATATCTGGAGGATATGCTCTTCTTAAAGAGACTGAAATTGCTCAGAAAATATCAAGACATTTTAGCATAAAAATGCACTGGGAATAAAATCTATTTTGTATTCCTGTGAAATGAACAGAAAATCATTTAGTGTCAAATATTGATTCATTTCTTTTGTCTATTTTTACAACAGAACAAAAATCCATAAAAATCAAACAAAATTATTTAAGAGAAAGCTTATTAAATAACTGAATGCAATAGCAGAAAACAAAATTAAAACCCATTATAAACAGAATATACTTAGGTAACCTTACTAACTGCCACAATGGACAGGAAGTTGTGGAGACCTATGGTCATCCACCTCCTGAAGGAACACAGCACATAGAAGAAGAATAATTAAAGTCAAATTATCATGAGCTGACTGGAAAATAGGATATGAGATGCAGCTAATTTCCTGTAAGTGGTCTGCAGTTTTCAATCTATTATGGTCTCTTATCCAAACCTCAAATAATTAAAACACCAAAAAAGATAACGAAAAACTAATTGTATTGATCCATTCTGTCTATAAATTTTTGCATTGACTGTATTCGTTTCAAGAATTAAAATTGATTTTTGCCACTTATGTATCTTAATTATGGATTCATGATTTTGAATGCATTTTTTTTTCAAGAAAAATAAATCACTTTCAGATGTTTTAAATATACTAAGTTTTGCTTCACAGATTTAAGTTCAGAAAATTCTTTCATGAATGGCAGTAAAAGATTACCCAAAACCATTTTCCACCATTTGTTTCAAATAAATACTGCAATATCTCTTCAGAACATGGACGATTATGTCTCTCCCTTACTTCTTATCCTTTGTAGCTCTAAACAATATTTGCCTTTTTACTATCTCTTGCATTCTGTGTCATCTCTGAGTTCTACTACATAAAACAGTATCAATGAAAAGAACCATTTCTCTTTGTTACTTTTATTAGGAGAGAGTGCCAGCTTGGATTCTAAGAGGGAGTAGGAGGAATGATGTCAGAGTAATGCATGTTGCATGTTGGCTCAGCATCCTCCTGTGGGTGGTTTTAGCCAGTCACTATCCTGTGTATAGGTGGTGTATCAATGCTTCAGAATGCAGTCCTCTCTTGAATTTTGCCATTTTGGACTTTTACCCAAAACCCAGACAAAGGCAATCCATCATTTTCAGAATACCATGCTCAAGAGGCACTCCAGCCAATCACTGACCATTTTAGCCCTGGCTTTCATATTCTGTAACATATCTCTTTCTCTTTTCTGCCATTCATTTACAAAAGCTACTTAGGTTACTCATTGATTCCTCTTGCCTTCAATATGCCCTGTGAGTGTCAGATTTAAAAAAGAAAAAGAAAAAGAAAAAAAGAAGCCTTTTCTCATCATGTGTCCCAGATATTTCACCTCTCTCTTTTTGATTCTAAATACATGCTCTTTTCAGTTCTATTTTCCTTAAAACTTCCTCACTGATGACATGCTCCATACATGTTATTCCAAGTATTCTTCTATAGATTTCTTTCTTGATCTTTGTTCATAAATTTTTTTCTATTTCATACACCAAAGAAAGTTTTGGTTTCATTCATTGGTTGTTATCCAGGCTAGCTTGACTCATCTATCTTTTGTTTCATTACTCTGTAGGGGAGTTATAACTCTGAGTAAATAATTATAAAACCCTAGCATTCATATATACAAAAATACTCACAGAAGATGAGAAACAGCAAGATGTGGAGACAACAAAACAAGTGTTATAATCTGGTTGTGATGTTGTTTTTGAGAAATGAGAGACAGTAATACTGAGTAAAATTGTGAGTTTGGGGTTAAATGTAAATCAAGTATGCATTGGAATCCAACAGAATGATAAAATATATACAATCTTTCTCAGATGTTTTTTTATACATGTGTATAATGAGCATCCCAATAATTTAGTTAGAAAATACAAGTGTCTGGAATTTTCTTACATTAAATATTTGCTGAGTGCTAAAAGCTAGATGTTACTATTATGTTAAGGAAAATGAGGTGAAATTTTAGTTTATGCATGTGTTAACGACCTGTCCATGTGCACTGCTTGTCCAATAGTGAGAATGTCTCATGTTCGTATGTGTAGAGGAGAAAATGGGGTTGATTCTCATTGCATTAGAACAAGTGAATTAATGATAATTATAATTCTTATTATTTTTTGATAATATAATTTTCATTTATTTTTTTTTATGCACATGACAGCTCTTTCTTTCTCTGACATCCAAAATTCACCTACTACAATCTTAAAGTGAGGGAAATAATGTATGTTATGACTCTCATGGAATGGTCATATGGTAGAGCTTCACTGTAGTTTGAGAAATTACTTTGAAAGACACCAATTTATTTAATAATGAAGACCCGAAAAGGATTTCCACAGCAGTGATGATACCATCTTTAATCTTTCTTAGCTATTTGTTATAACTAGATCTTAGAATTTGATTTTGTAACACTCCCATAAGAAATTAAGAAACCGTAAAAACGGCTAAACTTACATAATATTAATTATCCTATATGACAGTGAATGGTAAAAGATTTTCTCACAGATGAAGAGATTTGAGTCAACAGAAATGTGGTTTTACCAAAGGGTGCTGAGAATAACATGGACGGAACATCTGAATAATGAAGAATTTAAGGAAAATGGATACAAAAAGGAGGCTTTTACTTAGAATCAGAAAGTCTGAGTTTAAATCTCTAGAAAATAATGAGGAAAGAAGGATTGGAAAATTTGATATTCACAGGGCATACTGAAGGCAAAAGGCATAGAAGGAAACAGTGAGTAACCTACCTCACAGCCATGTGTATATAGATAGCAGAACAGGGACTGGGAGAGATGGGGAAAGACAAAACTTGCTAACAGCTAGAAAGGATGGGAATTTATGGAGAGCCATGATCTTCCACATCATGAAGGGACACAGCACACAGAGGAAGGTGATAAAAGCCACTAAAGCATAAAAAGTGAAAGAAACAGAGAGGACAATAAAAGAACATGATTCAAGGAGACAGAAGGGGACAATAAAAGAAAAACATGATTCAAGGAGACAGAAGGTGACAATAAAAGAAAAACATGATTCAAGGAGACAGAAGGTGACAATAAAAGAAAAACATGATTCAAGGAGACAGAAGGGGACAATAAAAGAAAAACATGATTCAAGGAGACAGAAGGGGACAATAAAAGAAAAACATGATTCAAGGAGACAGAAGGGGACAATAAAAGAAAAACATGATTCAAGGGGACAATAAAAGAACATGATTCAAGGTAATAGAAGATTATAATTGATACTGCATTTAGATTTTTGTCGGCAAGAAAAGCATGAAGACAGAAAAGAGTTCCACAGGCAAGAAAACAGAATAGAAAGAAAAAAAAACCTATTAATCTAGGACTTATGATTAAATGTAGCAATTTCAGCATTAGCTACCAATCTATTCAGTCAGTTAAGTGCCATATGTGATACACACTTAGGTGATCATGTATCTTTCAAGACATGACTGATGAGGCAGAAGTTTTTTCCCTACAGTAGGTTGTCATTTCTTCCTGTGATAAACTGGTCGCCAACCAAGGCGAAAGAACCCAGTCTGTCCTGCAATTCAGTCTATAGCTGGGTTGGGGAAGAAGAACTGGATTCATACCTTTCCCAAGGGTATTTGTGCATAAATGAATCTAACAAACTCAACTGGAATTTGAATACGGCTTTCCTAGTCCCCACTCCAAGCCGATATCTATTACACCATAACTTACATCCAATCTAATACTGCCCTTAAATTCATGAATTTGAGGTTCCAAAAAGGAAAGTTCATCATAATAATTACCATGAAAGGTCAGGACCAATAACATTGTAAAGTCTTCATTGGAATTTTGTCATGAATCTCTAGATATATAGAGTCACTAGACCAGATGTGGCAGCAATATTCAATGCATGGTTGAGCAATAGATTCTGGTGTAAAAAAAAAAACAAAACCGAAAAACTGTTTAGCATGACTTTGTGATCCAATTTTCTTAGAAGATAGGGCAATTGCTTCAATATAATTTTCCCATTTCATGTCAGTGGAAAACATGAAACCAAGACGGTGCAATGAGTTGCTATCCCAGAGGTTAGCATCAGCCATCCTGATGAAAGGCAAAAGAAATTCTTTAAGATACTTAAAGAGCAATTTTATTTTGGAGGCACAAAAATGAACAAGCTGTTTTTGCTTCAACATCCACTTCCTATTCTCACCTGACTAACACATGAAGGCAGGTTTATTTTTCACTTTTTCCTTAAAAAACCAACATTGCACTCAGTGTTAAAGTTGGGGGTTTTATGTGATAAATACTGACACAAAAACTTAGATTCATAGCTTTCACCAATTATTGATTAATTAGTTTTAAAGATCATCAGAAAAATGTAGAGAAATACCTAATTTCTGCAGATTTTTGCTTACAACTGACAAAATTTTACTATTTCAAGAATAAATCCAAATAAAGTTCATATCTTTTGTATTAGATACAATGAATAGGAAATATATTCAAAGCAGAATTCTGATTAGGAATCACCATAAGCAAAATATGCAATTTATTTACTGCATTCGATAAGAAAAACTGTACAAAAAATTGTCAAAAGATTACAAAAAAGGCTACTCAATAAATAAGATTTTTTAGATCATAATTAATAAAAAACAGAAAAAAAAATGTGTACATAACACCATAATACTGCTGGGCACAAATTATAAAACAAAATGTTTGAAAGTTGCATTGTTTATTAAAAATCACACTGAAACAACTGTACTGTATAACATTACACTATAATATTGCTAAATTGTTCAGTATAATTTCTCTTTGAAGGAAATAAAGGTCATATTTAATGGTACAATGATTTAGTAATAATGTGCTTGTTCCATACATCTTGTCCATATACAAATGTTAAAGCTTCACTAAATTATAAATGTTAAAAGGTTGTGTAGGCTTTCACTGATCACCAGAATGAAATTCCAATACCATAATTTTGAAATTAAATGTAACTGTTTAACTGTGTTTCCTCAAAAAATCATAATGACTTGGAAAAAAATATTTTGTATTATTATTTATCATGTGAAATCCCAACACTCAAATGGAGTACAATGCCACAGTCCCAAAATCGACCTGCACCACCGCCATGTGGCTATTAGTAAAAGTAATTGAAAAATAAAATGATATCTAAGAAGGTAAGTGCAGGAGATGGTAAAGTTTTCAAGTTAGTTTCAAATGAATGGTCTAGATGTGGATACAGAGCTGGCATGTACCACCCCTGAACACCTGACTGGGGTGGAGTCTACCAGGTTGGGGTTCTCAGACAGTGCTTTGTGATTCTTGCTATCACATCAACATTTGCTTTTTTTCTATTGACATTTATGTTACAAATTAAACTAAATACAATTAATTATTAAAAGGACAAAAAATTTCCACAAATTCTGATGTCATTCTGGGCTTTTTTTTTTTATCCAAATCAGTGAATTTGTTTTGCTGAGTCTCTCAAAAAACACTATATAAAATTTACTATTTTTTTTTTCATTCATAATGTTGAATGTGTTAAATTCAACTTTTTAACAAGAAAAATCTCAAGTTGATTTTAAAAACTGATGCAAGACATTGTTGATCAACTTAAGATCGAATGATCAATAATAATATGTTTCTAATTTGTATTTTGATACACTGTATTTATTTTTGATTTTTCTAATTGAATTGTTCACCTATATTACATATTTGTTGTACATAATTAGGTTATAATAAAATTTGTATTTTATATGAATACTACATTATGAAAATTGAGATCTAGTAGTGTAGGGGAGGGGATCATATCATTGAGTTGAGGCAGGGCACAAAACCCTTGCACCGGTCCTGTATGGATAAATTAGTAAATATATATATAAAATATACATTCACACTTACAGCAGAGATGAGAAGTTTTTATCAGACTTTCAATTTTGCTTTATTCGAAGTAATCTTTTATTTTGACATTTCAGTGTTTGTTTATAATAGGTATTCTTTGAACAATAAGTATACTACACATCTAGTATCTTTATCATCCTTGTTATCATAATTACTTAATCCAGAAATATGAAACAATTCTAATATAACCAAAATATGAAAAAAATAATTCAAAGACCCATTTAACGTGAACATTTCTTTAAGACAGATAAAATTAGTTAACAATTATTTATATTTATTTCAAGATATTTAGGGAAGACAAGTCACTCATATCTGGACACACAAAAGAATCAGCTGTTAATATAGATTTAAAAATAATTCAACCTTTTTATGTTGCTAACTTGATAATCTTCTCATGTTTTCAAGTCTGTAAATATTATTCATTTTTTTTTAAGGAGCTAATAAAATATTTCCTATTGTCTAATCTATTTTTATTAGCCAACCTTGCAAGTGGTATCAGCAATTACAATCAGAAATGGCTTTGTTTCACTAACTTTTTAAAAATGCATTATTTTAAGCATAATACCATAATTTTTTTCCAAAAATTACAAAGATGAAAAGAAAAAAAAAAATAATTTTCTAAAAACAAGAGATTATTTTTCATTTAATAAAACAAATACAGATTTAATTCTGACTAAATTTAAAGAAAAACTATTTTTGCTGCTTTATTTTAAAGTTTTGCTCCCATTTTCTCTCATGTGATAAAATGTTTTTATCACTTCTTAAAGGTTATTCCATTCTCTCACATCTCGTGACTAAATGCAACTTTGCACAGTAAGAATGTTATCTGGAAAAGATTTTCTTCATATTGATTTCTCATGAAGTGTCAAATAAAACAGAATTAAGGATTGATGATATAGTTAAGAATATAACCAACAAGTTTATATCATTGATGGAGCACAATTCTTGGACCTTATCTTCCAATATATCTCTTTAACCAGCAAGGAGTCTCGAAGGAAAATTCAATATCAAATGCTCTTTGGCTCCAGGAGAATATAAATCTCTGTGTCCGAAGCACAGTTAGAATTCTTAAAACTGGGCTATAAGCCCGAATCCATTAGACATGACTTTGCACTTGATGGGTTAAGTAAAACTTTATAATTCACAAAACGAATGTGACGATGAAGTGATAAAGTAGATAAGACAAGGGACAGCTAATCCAGTGGGGTCCCCCTGTCGGAGTTCAAATCTCATTCATATCAATCATATTTTCACCAAGACTGAGATAATCTTGATAGGAAATATTCAACTATCATTAAGCCTTAGTAAAGGCCACAGTTTCAAATGAGGATTTTCAATGTTGATAAGCCTTCCCTATAAGAAAGATTGGTTTCACACAATCTATCTCCTTTTGGTTTAATTTGTTCTTGTGCCAGACTAATAACTCGTTTTACTGTTGAAATAGCTAGATATAATTGTAATAATTTCTTTTCTCACATTTCTTGTCTGTCAAACTCTCTTCCAGTTTGTTTTTCTGCAAACTACGACCTTCAAAAATTAAAATGCGACATCAATCACCACCTACTCTCTTCTTGAATAATGTTCTTTTATTGTCCTTTCTGCTTTTCTTATTATCTTTCATTCTCAGTAACCACTTGCATCTTAGTGGCATTGTTGCCATGCTAGTTGTGGAATGTTTAAAACAAATATTTATAATTGAGACTTACCAAAAATATTAAGGCAATTGTGATACTATTTGGAAAAATAATTCAATTGAGAATCATTTTAGTAAATGTATTAAACTTTCAAAATATGCAAATAATATGAAATCGGTATAATGGTCACAAAAATCAGAAACACACACAAACATTGCAAACAAAATAAACAAAAAACCCATGAACACTACAAAAATAACACCACAAAAAAAAATCACAGGAACCACAAAAACAAAATCACTACAAATAAACACTCACGCATCAACAACTGCCAAAAGACATTCAACACCACAAAGCACACACGAACGTCAATACCACAAAGCACGCACGCACACAAACATCAACAGCACAAGAGACACGCACAAACATCAACAGCACAAGACACACACGCACAAACATCAACAGCACAAGACACACACGCACAAACATCAACAGCACAAGACACACACACACAAACATCAACAGCACAAGACACACACACACAAACATCAACAGCACAAGACACAAACAAAAAACAAACTCAAAGTAGAGGTTTAATGTTAAAATAGTTTTCATAAATGAGACTAATTTACATAAACATAATAAGCAATTTTTTAAAGGTTTTCCTATATATATATATATTAATATCATATT
Source organism: Acanthosepion pharaonis (assembly GCA_903632075.3). Lineage (NCBI taxonomy): Eukaryota > Metazoa > Mollusca > Cephalopoda > Sepiida > Sepiidae > Acanthosepion > Acanthosepion pharaonis. The sequence continues at coordinate 660,958 of CAHIKZ030000516.1, read as the reverse complement.
GTGTATTAGCTGCTGACTTTTAATATCTATTTTATTACTTACACATTTTTAGTGGATGCCCATGTTTGAGAAGACCATTGGTTTATATGTTAAACAATACGTTTATTTTTGTCTACTCTATAGACAAGAAAACTTATTAAAGAAAAATATGCACTCTCCAGCAGGATTTGAACATGCTTCCTCATTGGCTCTTTTGTGAAGGAAAAAGATTTGCATTTATAAAATACTATATGACTTTACTTGATCATCAATGCATTCCATGGTCAAGACAGTTTAAAGCATGATGAATGTAATGTTGGCTTCTCCTGCCAAAGGGGCAAAGTTTCAGATCCTGCTAGAGAGTGCATATCTTTCTTCAATAAGATTTTTTCAATATTCAGGCCAGTTGACAAAAATAAATAAATAAATATACTATTTAATAAATAAACAGAACGTCTACTCAAATATGGCTATCCACTAAAAATAATGTTTAAGTAATAAAATCTGTTGGATTAATAAATAAAAATCCATCACTTCTTTAGAAATATATACACACACCTAGGAAGGCATAAGATATTTAGCTTACTGTAGACAATAACATTTCTGGGACACAATGAGGACAGGAGGCTTGGGGAATTTGACACAGATAGGATGCATTAAAGACAAGAGGAGCAGAGAGAAACACTAAGTAACCTACCTTGTGAGTTTGTGTAAATGGATGGCAGAACAGGGATTTGAAGCCATAGTATGCAAACACTTAAGAGCTTCAAAGGATAGGAAATAGTGGAGAGACATGATCCCTTATGTCCTGAAGGGACACGGCAAATAAAAGAAGTTGATTCTAATGCTGACAATTGGTTACTATTAACATGTGTATTTAAATATCAAGAAATAGTTTATTTTCCAAAAGCACAAGACTATTTCAGAATGTCAGATTCCCCCACAGAATGGCAAATAAATACCAGGTGGAACAGCAAAATTGTCCAATTGTTAGATTAAGCTCTGAACTGTTGTATTTTACAAATGATTAAAGATATCTTACTGGAATTCTCTGAGGTTTTTATAACACTACTAGCAGCATGGCCCGGTGTTGCCTGTGCTTGATTCAAAAATCGTACGACTCATACAGTAATCGCTATCACTTGACTTAAAATATTTTTGCCCTTCCTTGCATTTAAAGGAGTGCCCTTTGCCGTGTTGATGTTGCTACATGCCTTACTTCTTGCCTATCTCACACTGCAAATTTTTTCTAAGCTTTATACTAAACATTAAATCTGTTACGAAAAAAGAACTAAACAAAATGAACACAAAACGATCAGCTTTAAAAAAAGAACTCGTAACTGGAAAAACCAAATAAAAAAAAAATGTTAACAACAAATACATTTTCACACCCAACCCAGTTCTGCGGAATCAGAATCAACGTTGAGTTTAAGCAAGCGAATAAGCCAATTGAAGTAAAGTGCCATGCAGATTTAAATTTTTCCCACTTGTGATGAATGCAGCTATCGATTTTTTTCTGCATGCTAGCATGCTAGTTAACATTCATGTCAGTCAGCTGTTGGCTCTCATGCTGGCCAATAGAATCTTCCTGCCTATTTGTGGCAGCTAGCTATAGGCTCCCATTCTGGCCAGTAGAAAATGGCCACAAACTACATGAAAACTGCTGTAGAAGCATGAAAAAATCGATTATTTCCACTATCGATGGGAGTTGGGAAATGCAAAGTTGGTCTTGACCTTTCTACTAACTTGTAGCATGTGCATGTAAATTTTGGTGCAAATCCGTCGTAAATTGCGGCTGTGCATTTTTTACACACACACACACACACACACACACCTGCCTTTTATAGATAGAGATTTGACACTATTTTGAACAATAAGAATGGATAATTAGTCTCCAAGCGTAACAGAAGTATCAGGATGAAATTGATCATAAATGAAAGTGTCATGTTCATCATTAATTAATTATAGCTAAGGATTGAAAGCTCATGAAGAACTGAAATAAAGTTCATATATATTATTTCAGGATCATTTTCCAACTTATTCGAGATGATTTTTGCTCTCTCTAACCTTGTAACATTTTGTCCTGAAGTAACAAGGTGCCTCACACTTTGCTCACATGATTTGACTTTCATGTCTTTTTCACTGCTCTTTGGACTGTCATAGCAGAAACTTCTCTCACCTGCCAATCATCTTATGGATTGAGTTGGATCTTTTCTAATTGATCTCTTTAGCTCTAAGTTGACATGATGATTCCTCTTCCTTTTTTCTTTCTGTTGTTCCCTCTTTTTTAAACTTATTCACCATTTTCGTGAAGGACTTTGAAGATGAAAGCCAGAGTATTAATGTTGGTACCATTACTGAAGGCCTGAATGATCTTTTTTCTCTCACCACTGTTCAGTTAAGAAGACAGTAGTCTGACACAAAGTGATTTTAACCTATTCTCTTTCTAACTGAATAACTGAAAAAGGTTTTTCTAGTATTTATTACAAAGGTGTCAAGATGGCTAAAGGTCTTATCTGAAAACCTGGAAAAAACAAACTCAATTAGTTTAGTGGTTTTTAGGATATTAAAAATTTTGTGCAATGGACAATTTTGCTGTTACACCCACTATATTACAAAAATTATTAATCCTGAGGGAACGGATATAACACTCTTTAAAATGACAAGAACATATTTACTTTTTTAAACAAAAGTCTGTGATTGATAAGATTAATATTCATATTACTTGGAATTTTCACCAAACGCCAGAATTATTTTTCAGAAAAAAATATTGTCAATACTTGTTCAAAATATAAAAAGATGACAAAAAAGTGCACATTATTTTGAGACAAATTGTTTCTTTTTGGCTAACTTTAGAAAACAACAAAAACACCATCATTTAAAAACTTCCAACAGCAGCAACAACTAAAATGAATAGCAAATGTAACTATAGGGGAAAATAATAATATAATAAAGCTATTGACTGCCACACTACCAAAAAAACAAAAGTAAGAGTAGTGAACTTAATAAATTGTTTCTTTATGTGCAGTGTCCCCTCAGGACATAGGAAATTGTGGAGAGCCATGATAACCTGTCATTTGTAACTCTTAATAAATTTTGTCTTTCTGTTATTTCTCCTAGACTCTATTCCACCATCCATTTACTTTAGCTCATCAAGTATTTTATGTGTTGTTTTCCTCTGTCCCTCTTGCTTTCAATCGGCCCTGTGAGTATCAAATTTTTCCAAGCCATCTTTTCTCATTATGTAATTCCCTGAAAAATCTGTTTTAAGAAAAAACATTTTGTAAATTTCATCTGACAATAATGCTAATTATTTAGAAAATTAATGCTGAATACTTCTTTTATGTAAACGGCTAATTTTAACATTACTATTAAAAATTAACAAATCTTATTTTTTTCAACTAAATATTCAACCAACACAAGACACAAGAGTCACACAAGGTAGATGGTTAAATTTGTTGTAGAGACATGAGAGGAGGAAGTTAATGCAGATTATGGAGATAAATAGGATTGGTAATAATTAATGCTAAACTTAAAGAAATTAAGATTATAATCAATGGAGAAGCATTTTCTTGAGAGTGTTTCATAAAGTAATGATTCCAGGAAGAAGCTGTCTATGTGGTTTCTTAGCAATTAAATATGAAGAGAATGTGCTGTAAAGGTTTGAACTGGTGGAACTAAGGAATGTAGCTCCTCTGAACATTTTCCCTAGAATAGTGACCGCCTTGCAATGTTACATATGTAGGACAGGGATTCTAAAATTGTTAATACATCCATCACTTACAGAGCAACATAAACACTTTTAAATTTCTACTGCATATTTATTTAGTAAGTCAAGATTTCAGGCCTTTTGTTTTTTAGAAATCAAATCTATTTTAGCAAATTAGAAAACTCAGCTGAAATCCAACAAATATGTTATTCCAAAAAAAAAAAAAAAAAAAAAAAAAAAGAAGCAGCAGCAGCTGAAGCTACTCAAATCCTTACTTTCAAGCCTGGGCAGAGTTAAAAATAATTTGTCTGAATTTCTGGGATGAAGAGTAATTATTTATATAATTTACACTTAGACAATTGTCCTCATCTTCCTCTGACATCCAAAATTCTACTACCATCTTCAAATGAGGAAAGTAATGTATGTTGTGACTCTCACGGAATAGTCATATGACAGAGCTTCACTGTAGTTTGAGAAATTATTTGAAAGACCCCAATTTATTTAATAATGAAGACCTGAAAAGGATTACCTCAACACTGATGATACCATCTTAAACCTTTCTTAACTATTCTAGTTATATCGTTATATCTAGATCTTGGAATTTGATTTTGTGACAATCCTATAAGATATTAAGAAACAGTGAAAAGGGCTAAACACATCTTGGCTGAAGCAACTCAAATCCTTAAAAACCATTTGTCTCTATTTCTGGGATGAGGAGTAATTATTTAGACAATTGTCCTCATCTTTGTTGTTATTATCCCAACATTTCCCACAGGACAATAGCATAGTGGATTAAAGCGATGGTTTGGGAAATTGGTGACATCATAATTGTGAGTTCAATCCCTCGGCCACTTAAACTCAGTGAAAACAGGGCGTGCATAAGCTGAGCAGTACTAAATAAAAATTAGATGAGATATCTCTTATCATGTTCAGTGGAATGACAACAACCTGCCCCATAGATTGGTTCCATTCAAAATACCATGAAGGTAACCTGAATTGACAAAGCACCTGATGAAGGATGGTGGGGACAATGTCTGAAATAATATAATAATAATAACAACAATGATGAGGATACTAAACTCTAAAAAATGTTCAGATCATTTACATGGTCTTGTGACAGATTAATTATTTTCCCCATTACTACAACCTCTTTCTCACAGATGCAACATTTTTAAAACTGTCGCTACTGCCTCATTATTTCCATGGAACAGGCTCCAGTTTCTAATTCTACTAGTTTAGACCTTCATGGCTAGGAGTCATCATATTACTTTGAGAATTGAATCACCCTTACTTCCTCTGTGTTCCAAATGAGAGAATGAAGTTCTACTCAGCTTTTTCTCCAAGAACTGACATTTTGTGAAACAGACCCCCACTTCGCTGAACACTTTCATTTTAATCTCTTCAAGTGTCAATCGTAATCTTTTTGATTCCTCTTCTTTTATTGTTCTCACTTCTTAATGTTTCTCTCTTTCTTATTCTTTCACACTCTGTAACCACTTAGTCTTGTGTCTTAGTGGCTTTATTGCCTTGCTTTGAATGAAATGACAAAAAATTATCTTTTCTTTTTATCCTCATAATCCCCACTTACTCTCACCTACTCTGCCATTCATATTTCATTCATGCTTACTGTTTCAACTATAATCCTCTACATTGAGTGGCTCTTAAGCCTTGTACTGAAATTTAGTTAAAAAAAAAAAAAAATAAGAGAGAGAGAGAGAGAGGAAAAAAAGTTTAAAAGAATCAGCCAGTAGCAATATCACATCAAAAATCTTTGTGCCGATTCAAACTGCTCAACATATTTTTCTTTTTCTTTCAAAACTTACTACAGAAAAAAAAATGGAGAGATTTAACAATCTGGGCGTAATATTTGATTTATCTCAATTTTTTTCATTTACTGGATTAAAAGAAAACTTGTTTACTCACAAGTGGAAAATCAAAGAGAAAAACTCACTTCAAAATTATTATTGGCTAAAAGCAACAATTTATTTTTTCAAGCAAAATAAATTAAAATTTATTATTCACTTTGATAAAATACTATCCATGAATTCAAATGCATGAAGATAATTACTCTATTTGATGGCTTATTACATAACCACATTTTCTGTTCCTAGAAAATGGCTCCAAATACATCTCCCAAGTTTTATCTGCACAGTGATGGTATCTGGTGTGCTAAGTTTTACCTACATATTAGAGACCACCAGTGCTTGTAATTAAATATTTTTCTTGTTAAAACCTACATGTTACTTATTTATTGCAGATGTGACAAACTAAATTGTTTTGTACAGTGCCTGGCTTGTTTTGTAAATTCTGTTCATGTTTGTGGGTGTTCATGGTAGAGTGGTAATACATGCTGAACAGATATGAAACTTTTGAGAAAATAATATGAGAGAAGAGAATGAGCTTTCCTTAAAAAACTAGCTTACTGTGGCATTCTTCAAGGCCAAATGATAAAGCATGCCAAATCAAATGGTTGTTTTCCCCTATCACCTTGGGAAACACATTTTCTTAAGTAAGATTTCTCTAATGCACAAGTCAATAGACAGAATACACACTGTTTAATAAATAAAAATAGGGTGTCAATTTCAAATGCAAAGTAGACTCTATAACAACATTTGAAGTAATAGAAATTTTGATTAAAAATAAATCAATTTAGAAATATATATATATATATATATATATATACACACACACACACACACACACACGACCATTACACATATGGAGATACGGTAGAGTAATGGTTAGCAGCTTGGATTGAGGAATCGAATTCCAGTCAAATCTATTCACTTATCTGCTAATACCCTTGGGAAAGGTATGAATCCTTTTCTTCTCACTCCAGCTATGGGTAAATTGCAGGACAGACTGGGTTCTATAGCCTTGGATGGCAACTTGTCTAAGAGAAGGACAACACTGAATTCAAAACCCCTGGAGGGTCTTTTGGGTTTGGAGACTTTATGGCTTGTAGTGTGCCAGGTCTCTGTATTCAGCTCTTCAAAAAGGGTGGATGGTTCTGCACAAATCCTTCACCATTATAATCAAATCTCATGTGCTGGTGTCAGGCTGTCAGTTCCAAGGAAATGATCTGTTTGACCTTAATATGTCAAATTTGACATGAGTCGAGAGAGTATATATATATATATATATATGACACAAACATTTTGTGTTGATTAATTTTTCTGATTAACTTTTCAAAATGACAAATAATCCTTCTCAAACAAGGAGAAAATTAAGTCAGAAATTGTCCACAATTCATTTCAGAAGAAAAGTACAAGAAATATTGTCCAAGCTTTCGACTTTCTTCATCATCAGAGTAGGTAAAGATAAATGCTCTGTTTCGTAGAACTAGTGAGTGTTGTGACATTGAAAAGAATGTTGCGAAATAAGTGAGGTGTTTTTTTTTGTTTTTTTTTGATAGTCACTTACCTAACAAGCATGTGTGAATGAATCTAGGAACAGGAGCCTTAGCAAAGGGAGAAAAATACTAAGAACCACAAAGGATAGGAAGTTGTAGAGGGCTACGGTTGCCTCTGTGCTGAAGGGACATGGCACATAGAAGCTACATTGTGTAATCGGGAAAAAAAATGAAGATTAACATAGATTAGAAATTAATGCATTAGTGCCCACCATAAAATCTTGTATTAATTCTAAAAATATAAATATACTGTTATTATCGACTTCTAAAATATATAAATAAAATAAATGAAATATTAGAGGTGTCTACCTAAAACACATTAGGTAGATGACCATTAATAGGGTGGTGGCCATTAATGGATTAATGTTATCATTACTGGCAGTGAAAATAGGCTTTCCACAGACCTCTCACTTAAATGTACGGGGTCTGATCAAAAACTATTGGGTCTGGTGCTATAAAGCAAAAACTACAACACGTATCAATTCAGTATTTAATCTCCTTCAAATTAGTCCCCTTCTGAAGCCACACACATTATGCAGCATCATTTTCATTGATGGAAGCATTACAGGAAATTATTTATTTGGAATATCAAGCAGCTGCCTCATCGCATTCTCTTTCCTCGAAATTGTAAAATCTTGTTCCTTTCAACTGGGATTTGATTTTTGAAGAGGAGAAAGTCAAAAGGGATGGGATCTGGGAAATATGGTGGTTGTTGAACCTGGAGAAAATTGTTCTTGGCCAAAAACTACTGCACAAGCCATGGAACTGATGGAACCTCTGCGATGTGGTGAGATGACCACACTCTACACACTATCCTTCCAAGCACTGCTATAAACAATAGAAATGAGTGTGAATGTTGAAACTTAGTGTGCATGTGTGACAGAGTTCAAGGTCAATCTGTGCCCACCAACTTCACTCTTTATACCTTAGCTTCATTGCCATAGCAACATTCCCAAGACTTTTTGATCAGATCTTATTCATTTAATTTTAATCTAGATAAACATACCTGTAATTCAGCATTTTTTGCTACCTTAATGAGCCATTCTCTGCTAAGACATTTCCCAAATATTTAAATTGTTGTACTTGTTTGATTTTGGTATCTTCCAATTCATAATTTACATGTTGCAATCTTTAGTGGATACCCATATTTGAATAAATGCTTTGCTTTTTGTTTATATTTTTAAAACAGTATATTTTTTAATGGTAATTTAATATTATTCAGGAAATCTTATCAAAGAAAAATATACTCTCTCTGGAAGGATTTGAACCTGCATCCCTCTTTGAAGGAGAAACTGTCATTAAATTCGATTAAATCAATCACAAAGGACATTGCTTATCAAGCAAAGCTGAATAGTGGCTTTAAGCGAAATATTTCTCATAACAGACTCTCAAAATTTCATATCTGCTCAGTTTCATATCCAAATGGAAACAAAGCAATGTCTCTCTCAAAAACGGTTGAAAATTAATTATATTTACATTCAAGTAAATTGATTTTGCTTTCAAATGAGACCAAATTTCTTTTGTTATCTCAATATGTCTTCATTTTTCAGTATTATCACACTTCCCATCCTCTGTTAAATAACTTCCCAGATATTTAAATTGTCATACTTGTGCTTGATTTTTGGTATCTACAATTTGTTGGCTGGTTGATTTTGTTTAGTGGTATATCAACACATCTATGGGTTATTTAATGCTAAAATGTAAATATTCAGAACACAACTCTATACCTTCAACTACAAATAAAATGTATTGTTGGTCATTGTACTATAAATATGTATTGTTGGTAATTTTTTAATATATAAATGTAATTTCTATACATTCATAGTGTTTAGTTTTTGTTTGGTGTCTTACTATTTGCCCATAACTGGGACCCTAGCAAGCATGACCACCTCAATCTCTGATTTGTAATTTGTGTATTTGGCTGGACCTTCTCCTGACAACCATATATTCTGTTTCTTGCAACTGAAAAAAAGGTTGTTCTAAATGCACATAAATTTGACCATTTTTCAAAAATTTCTTTTGCAGAAACAACTACTTTCTTGGGAAGATAATGAAGCAATATATAAGTCAGCACTTAGAGGCAACAGTCTATTTCATGCTGGGTGCAATCGGCAGGCCTGACAATTGCATCCAGCATGAAACAAACTGTCACCTCTAAGTATTGACTTCTAAGTTCATTTTTATATTTACACATGCTCTATCTCTGATATTGAGCACTTTATCCCATAAATATAGCACATCTTAAGACTATATTTCTTCATATATATATATATATATATATTAGTAAAGGTAACAAATCCATTTGTATATAATCTAAGTGAATCCTAGTAAAATATATATATATGCAATTTTTTTATATATATTATTTATATATTATATATGAGCGGTACTTATTGGTAAGCGCTCAATATCAGTGATAGAGCTAACATATTTAAATAGCATGAATCCCAGGGTCACAAAATCACATCAATCAAAGCTAAATATATTTCGTTAATTTCCGTGGATTCCCATTGAATCAAACTTTGGCTGTGAGACCATTATAATGTAGGTTAGCACATCGGTTTCCCCCTCCCTCCCACTACCCAGGCTCTCGTACCTCCATAGTATAATTCCTGTAATAGAGCCTTCTTTTGCCATATCTCCCACTTTCTTTCCTCAACTAACCAGTATCCCATTACAAAATGATAACAAACAATTTGAAAAATCCTGCGAATTTTAAAATTAAAATAATTTATAGGTGAAAATGGTTATTAACTAAAGGTATCTTAATTACAATTGTAAAGAAAAAGGCATATATATATATATATATATATATATATATATATATATATATATATAGTGTAACCCAGATATAAGAGAGATTTTCTCTGGTCTCAAATTAGAGCCTGTGTTTATGTAAAATGTGTATATAAAATAGACCAAACCCGGATATAAGGGACTTCTTCTCCAGTCCCGACAACTCTCTTATATCCGGGTTACACTATATATATATATATATATATATATATATATATAGATAGAGAGAGAGAGAGAGAGAGGAAAGCTCTTCCTCTTGCAATAGAAATGCCATATGACCTAGTACAGTTGGACACGGATTACTTGCAAAAGAGATGAACAACATTTTCTTGGACTAGAGATACTATGAAGGATTGACCTACTGTGGAGCCACAGAGATCATGGCAATCAAGAAAACAACTAATATATCTTAGATCAAATGCATGAAGAAGAAAATATATTCAACATTGTACAGAGCTGAATGTAGATCCTAAAAGAAAATGGCAAAATAAGAAATTTGCAAAGAGAGAACGGCCATAATCTTTATAAAAAGAAAACTAAGCAGAGATCAAAGAGTCAGAAGAATGTAAACGAAAACCAAAAAAAATCTAATCAACATGTTTGTCTATACAAAAACAGATATAAAAATCCATATACATTAAGTAAGTGTATAACCACAATCTAAGTATATTTATGTAATAAATATCTGCTGTGTAACCTGTTTGTTTTTAAATCATTTCATCTCGAGCAAGGCAGTAAAGCCACTAAAACAAGAGGAGTTATGGAGTGTGAAAGAATAAGAAAAAAAGAGAGACATTGTTGTAGCATACCTACAGATGATAATGGGTATGTTCCCATTCACATAAATACAGTAGTAAATACTGTATGTTGGTCTGCAGTTGGAGATTCATTGTGGAATTCACTTGACTGACTTCTAGCAGTTGACTACTACATCTACACAATCTTATATGTGTTGTTCTTGTCCTAAGTATTATCATTCATTACCAACATTTGTGAGATTATTCTATTCAGTAACATTCCTTAGATTACAATAATTATTAAAGAGCATGAACAATGAAAGAAGTGTAATCAAGACTACAGTAGATAATGCTTAATATTGCATTTAAATTTTTTAAAGATCAAAGTTGACTGGAAAGCACTAGCCTGGAAGCAAGTTCCACAAGCAAGAAGTTCAAGAAAAAAACTGTTAGCATAGAACTAATGGTTGCATCCAGTCAATTCAACTGTAAAATGAGCCCATACTGCCAATCTAGTACTGTGCTTGAATTCCTAATTTCTAGGTATCCTAAAAGAGTTTATCCAAACATTTACAAAGAAAGCATTTACAAAAAAGGCACAGGAAAGCTACTTTATAGTGATGGGGATGTAATTGAAGCCAAGATGCTAGGTCAGGACCAATAATATTACTGATTCTTTTCTTGATTTTATCAGGAATCTCTAAATTTATAGCAGGAGCACTATAACACTGTAGCATCAATATTTATAACATGGGTGAATGGTAGAGTTATAGACATGTAAGATAGATTAAGGAGAGAGAAAATATCTCGTACAACAGTAGACCAACTTTCTTAGCAACATACCTAGCAATTGATTCAAAATAAATCGGAAACAATATATTCAGTTAACTTCATATTCAGTTAGCATGAAGAAGGCTAGAGAGTTTGCCAGCTGAACCAAACGGTTGAGATACTTAATCAAGGAGTTAAAATACTTCAGCTAAAAATTCTATATCTATATCATAAAAGAGCTGTCTCCATGTGACTTTGCATGCTTACGTTATGTTGTAGCATATCTACAGACAATAATGGGTATGTCGCCATTCACATAAATACAGTAGTAAATACTGCATGTTGGCCTGCAGTTGGAAATTCATTGTGAAATTCACTTGACTCACTTCTAGCAGTTGACTACTACTTCTATGTGCCGTTGGCAAATCTTACATGTGTTGTTCTTGTCCCAAGTATTATCATTCATCACCAACCTTCGTATGATTATTCTATTTAGTAACCATCCCTAGGCTAGAACATGTAATCACTACATTCCTTAGTTCCCCGAATTTCTCACCTTCTAACTAAAACTTGCAAGACTGTATACATTGAAGCAAAGCACCCACATTCCTTTCATATACCTTTAGTAAGGAATAAGTTCCGCTCAGAAAAGAATAAGTAAGTTCCGCTCAGAAAAGAATAAGTAAGTTCCGCTCAGAAAAGAATAAGTAAGTTCCGCTCAGAAAAGAATAAGTAAGTTCCGCTCAGAAAAATAATAAGTAAGTTCCGCTCAGAAAAGAATAAGTAAGTTCCGCTCAGAAAAGAATAAGTAAGTTCCGCTCAGAAAAGAATAAGTAAGTTCCGCTCAGAAAAGAATAAGTAAGTTCCGCTCAGAAAAGAATAAGTAAGTTCCGCTCAGAAAAGAATAAGTAAGTTCCACTGAGATAGCTTCTTCCAAGAACTGTTGGTTTATGGAACAGACTCCAAAGAGGATGCTTTCCAGTCCTTTTACAATTTTAACCTTTTGTGTTAACTATCATTTTTATTAATTGTGCTTTCCTTAGTATTTTATCAATCTAGCAGTAGTCATTTATGTCACATACCAAAAGCTGCCCTACCCTTACTGCTGAGGCATTTATATAGTTTACACCTTAGCTATGCTAATTAGGCAGTCATTTATATATCATTAGAGTAGAGACGGATATGGAATGTGGTTGGCCCTGATCTAGCATGTCTGCAAGAGAGCAACTGTAAATGAGATACCAGATCAGGACCAACCACATTGCATCTCATTTACAGTTGCTCTCTCACAGATATTTCGTTGCCATCTCAGTCCCACCCTTTCACTGTCAAAACGGTTAGATGTAGTCATCTCTTCTATTCTAAGAGCTTCATGTCTCACACTTCCTGTCTGTGGAACTCTCTTCCTCTTACTTGCTTCCCTGATAGCTATAATCTCAAACTATTCAAATGCAATGTCAATCAACATCTCCAGATGCCTTAATCTATTCCCCATCCTTCTCTTCATCCTCTTTCACACCTCTACTCTTGCTCCCACTCTCTGTAACCCCTTGCCTACTAGTGACACTCCTGCTGTGCTTGGGGTGAAAAGCTTAAAAAAATAAGAAAAAAAAAGTTATCTTTTCAACATAAACTGCAGTCTTTACTTTTACCACTCCCAGAACCACTTCCATTAGTAACCCTCTAGCTTGAGTGGCCCTTGGGTATTGTATAAGGTGAACATAAAAAAAATGCGTATGTGTTATTTGTAACTGACTTACAGGTCTTTTCTGTGCCATCTTGGAAGTGTGTACAAAGAGAGAGTAAGAGGTACATTCTATGAGAATATGTAGGATAGATATGACTTGGAAGATGTTAAGATTGTATTGAGTAAGGAGGCACCCATTCATGTTTCTGTTCCACAGAGCAACAGTTCTGAGGAAGGAGCTGTTCGAGTGGAACTTCCTCCTTACCAATGGAATATTAAAGGGATGAGGATGAGTAGATTCTGTGGATGTGACATGGTGGGTTATAGCTGTGATGATCTGAACTGGTTGAACTAATTAATGTAGCTTGCCTGAACATCTACCATAAAAATAGCAATAGATTAGCAGAGCCTGAACATCCATCATGCTATTAATGTTACATCTGCCAGCAATAAATCCTGGTAGGAATTCTAATCCTCTTAGAATCATCTTACTGCACAGGTTAAACGAATCTTGTGAGAAATGCTTCCTTATTGTGTATTTACTTAACATGGTCACTCTCTCGATGCATACAAGCCGTTTATTCCTAATACAGGTTATGGATTATTTGAATATCTTTCCTGTATTGGTATTTATTAAGTCAAACAGCCCTTAGGAGTTTTCAATTGTCAAACCTCTAGGGTCCTCACAAAAATGTTGAAAATTCAGAATATTTCATGTTAGTTCAGTTAAATAGATATATTTAAAAAAGATTGAAAATCAAGATGAACTCTTCACTATGGTACCAAGTTTCTATGAATTTAAGTGCAGTACTAGACTGGCAGATAGGTCTCATTTTTCAGTGAAAATGGCTAGATGTAACTGTAAGTTCTATGCTAACAGTTTCTTCTTGCTTGTGGAGCTCTCTTTCAGCTTCTTACTTTCTAGTAATGTTTGAGCTTCAAAAATTGAAATGCAAGTCTGTCTTTTTAATTTCTTTTCTTTTATTGTTCTTCCTCCTTAATAATGATTTTCTTTTTCTTATATTCTTTCACACTCAGTAACCCTTTTGTCTTATTTGCTTTGTTTCCTTGTTTGAGGTGAATTGATCTATAAAAAAAATGTAAGTAAATTGATTTCTCTTTCAAATGAGACCAAATTTAGCCTCCTTGGTATTACTGGTTACATGATAGGGTTTTCAAAATGCAGCATTTACAAAGTTGCAAATTTCCAACACCTTTAGTTGATTCTGTGACAGGTGTTAATGCTGTGTATTGAAACACAGTACTATCCAATTGCAGACATATTCAGGTGTTCTCAAACTTTAAGCATATGAAACTTGTGAGTGTATTTGCATTTTTAATGATGATAATATTGTAACTAAATTGTATATAAATGTATATTTGTTTTTGTTATTATTTATCCATGTAAATTGTATATATTTCAATGGGTTTCATGATAAATAGTTATGTCTTGTCCTCCACTCTGTCGATTTGTTTTTAATCATGCCATGGCACTGAAATGTGAAGTAATGGGATCACCTCTTGGTGCCTTCATTTGGTACAGGTAAGATATTCTATTTTATTCACAACCTAACCATTAAAAAAATGCTTCACCCCCCACCCGCTAACTACTCTTTAGTAATGTTACTAAAGAGCAATCAAAGAGATTGCTTCTGGTTTGAAGTGTTAACTTTAGCTTAATGTGGCACATTGACACTAGTGTAGAACACCCAGTAAGAATCAAACTCACTGTAGCCATAATGGCTTAGGAAATAAGCCTTTTCACCACCATGTTGAGGTGGCTTCAGTGATATTTAATTCATTTATAACAAGTGATAGATAAACAGGGAGGATTGGACTGATGGCAGTAGTCAATAGTAGTGATCTTCCTAGCATAGCTTAGATGTGACACATGGCTGAAAGTAAGGGGCATTATTAGTAAGTTGTAATTGTTTTAGTAAGAAAAGCTTGCTAACCATTACATCACCTAAAGGTACCTATGCAGTAGTCAATAGTATAGATAGAGATTAACTTGAGAACAATTGCTCTCCACTGAAGTGTTTTAATATTGATCAGCTAATGACAAGGATTCCTTGTTCATGCTTTGTTATTTAATAAAGATCACAGAATGATAATCCATAATGGCTTCTGTATTACTAGAATCCCAAGAACTGTAGAGTTGTGGTACTAGTGAAGCAACAAAAATTAAAATGAAAGAAAAACTAGTCCAAAATTAGTAATAGTTGACAATGCTTTATCCAATATGGAAACTAAGATAATATTACTATTTTGAGTTTACATAAAGACTCAAATTAGCATAAAAGAAAAACTAGTACTAGTTAAATATGAATAACAATTGACAATACCTTGTCTAATAAAATTTCAAGATATTATGACTGCCAATACAAGTATAAATAAAGCAAGTGAATGTAAAATGAAATAAATACTAGTCAAATATTAACAACAGTTGATAATGCTTCATCTAATATAAAGTCAAGATAACATTAGCACTTCTATTAAGGCTTAGTTATAAGTAATTCCCATTTTTGTATATTCCTTACCCTTAGACTTGGGAAACCATTGCAAATCAGCCTTTCTGGAATAGGACAATCCAGAATTAAAATGCTTTGATGGGGAAAATTCTCTAATGAAAACCACTTTCAAGACTTCATTAAAAACTTTTACAGGTGAAAATATGCAGAATTTTACTCAAATGGTGTCAAAGAGCTGCTTGATAAGTGGCAACAAGTCATAGCAAATAATGGTGAATATATAAGTGAATAATATGTAATTGTGCTGAACTTTTTAAAGAATAAAGCTGATAAACAAAAGCAGATATTTAGACTGAACCTCAGAATACTAGTAGTGGAAATAGAGCAAAAGTTAAATTAAGATGAAAGACATACTAGTAAAAACTTTATGTTTCATCTGATTGAACACATGTGTATATTGAGAAAACAAACAGTAGTTGTACATCTTGGCAAAATTTTTTCACTTGGAAAGCAAAGAAAAAAAAAAAATAAAAGAAAGTAATTTCATAAATGCAGGCAATTCCACTTAAAGCTAACTGGTCTGGTTTCTCTCCCAATTACCATTCTCTCAAGAATATGGCAGATCTTTGAATCAAGAATTGGTGAGGAGGTAGAGGGGAGGAAAATAAGAATTGCATCCAAGTTTCAGACACCTGTCAAAGTTAGACAGGCTCACTTGTGTTCACATGTCGATAATCTTTTTGTCATATATTTGAACATTTTTAATATGATTCCATTTAATAATTATGGAAAGTGTTTACAGCCGCCGAGGCTCAAAATGAAATGAGATAATTTCATATAATGGAATGATACAAAGAGGACCCAATGTATGTATGCATCAACAAGATGTGTTTCTCTTATTTCAAGTTCTGAATAAAATATTGTTATTCCAGGAAGTATGTGTAAGTACTCATCCAAACTAGGGAGACCTACAGAAATTCCATGGTGTTGACAGCCATCATTACTCTTGCGAATATATTTTGGCAATTATTAATAAAATAATACTATTATATTCTTATTTAACCATGTAAAGACCTAGTAGAAGATAAGGTAACAATTTCGCCACACATGGAATGAAGAGATGAATTCTTACCTTTACGAGGGGTATTTGTACAAAAGTGAACACAGCAACCTTGGCTGGAGTTTGAACTTGATATGCTACTACTATTTTTCATACTCCTCTGATAGTAATTTTATATGTAGATTCAATATGAATTTTCACATATAAATAAAATGAATAAAAAGACAAATAATTCAGCCAGGAAAATGGTAGAGAGATAAGAAAACTGAAAGAATCTATACTTCAAATATACAAAACAACCATTCGCCCTTGCATGGAGTATTGCTGCCATATATGGGCTGGGGCACCTTCTGCTTACCTCGGAGTTCTTGACAAGATCCAGAGACGGATATGTAATCTAATTGGCCCTGATCTGGCGTCTCGTCTGCAGTCACTCTCTCTCCACAGATGCGCCGTCGCCTCTCTCTGTCTTTTCTACAAATACTTCCATGGTAACTGCTCTGACGAGCTGCTTTCACTGGTTCCCAGACTCCATGAATTCAAACGCCCTACGAGGCTGGCATCCCGCTCCCACCCTTACACCATAGAAACTCTCAAATGTAGCCATCTCTTCTACTTCAATAGCTTCATACCTCGCACCTCTCGCCAGTGGAACACCCTCCCCAGTTACTGCTTCCCTGAAGGCTATAATCTCCAACTATTCAAATGTAATGTCAATCGACATCTCCAGTTACCTTGATATACCCACTATCCTTCTCCTCATCCTTTCTTCTATCATTCCTATCTGCTCTCGCTCCAAATCTTCTGCAACCCCATGCATCCTAGTGGCTTCACGCCTTGCTTGGGGCATAATGCTTAAAAAAAAAAAAAAAAAAAGGAATAAAAAGCTTCTGGTGATTGACACAATGGATGTGTCTATCAAGCAATAGTTAGAGTTTGGTCCTATTTGCAAAATGCCAGTGTTCAATTCATGGTGAGAGGTAAGTGAGATATTCACTAACTGCTCCACATGGTTGGATGTGGCACAAGGCTGAGTTTATTATGGGGTATCCATGCCTGTATGCTCGACCAAAAATTCCCCCTAGACACTGTAAAAAACAGGGTCGGGTAGCTGTCTCCTGAGACGAGACTCTGTCCTTTGACAGAGCCTCGTCTGGGGATCTTCTCTGCCTGGAGGCAGAGAGGTTAACCAGCACATTTCCAAAGTAATTCAGATAGTAATCAAAATGATTTTCTAAGTGTAGCTTAGATGTGACACAAAGCTGAAGGTATGGGGCACCCAGTGAGGATCAAACTCACTACTCAGTTATAATTGTTTTAGCGAGACAAGCTTGCTAACCATTACACCACCTTGATGAGAGGTAAGTGTGATACAATGAGATTTTCCTTATCTTCTATCTTCTCTTTTCAGTTAGTCTAATTTGTTATTCTAGTCACAGCAATATCCTGCTGGCTATAGCAGAATATAGTTTAGAAGAAAAACTAAAAATACTGTTTGTTAAAAGAGATAAACTTACAACATTTTACTTTTAGCCTATTAAATTAATATTCCAAATAAAAATTTAAGCAGTAATAGATTTTAATCTTTAAATGATGGCTGTCTGGTTAAAATGTATCAAAAATTCAAACAAAATATTAAATTTAGTTTAGGTTTCATTGTTTCAAATGAGTTTCATTCAGTTCTGTTTTGGGGAAAGAATAAACTAATTAAATTCTTCTATGTGCCATGTCTCTTCAGGATTTTGGTGAATGTGGTTCTCCACAAATTTCTGTCATTTGTAGCACTCAGAAAATTGTTTTTCACTATCTCTCCTAGAACCTGTTCTGCCATCCATT
>CAHIKZ030000516.1:590000-635000 GCA_903632075.3 Acanthosepion pharaonis | reverse complement strand
TATTCATATGCATATGATATGACTATATAATTTATTGTATATCAAGATGAACAGAATTACTGCCAATTAAGTGTTTGGTATTTGACTAGAACAATTTTTATTGAATGTGCTATAATAGGGTTCAATACTTATCGATGCTGACAGAATTTCTTTATCGAAAGTCCTGAAGCATCACATCAAGAAAAATTTTTAAAAAAAACTCAAAGTGAACATCAATTATATCATAATTAGTAGAATTACGAAATGAATTTATTTAATGTAACAAAGCAACTTCCGCTGACCATTGATGACAATTCCAGAAACAAACAATCTTTTTTTGCTATCCTCTACCAGCCGCAATGATGGAGAAAGCATTACCTCGAACCAACTTGCTGCAAGAGCCACTCCATTTCACGAGGCTTGTCTCTTAATTGAGATGCAATCACACCAATCCTCTGAAGGAACGTCACCGAATGAGGGCCAATAACCCCCGAAGTCTCCACTGCCACAGGAGTAAAAAAAAAAATCTATCAGCAAGAGAAGAATATTTAACTATTTTTTCATCTCTGCATCCCAGGTAACAGACCCCAGCTCAACCGTGGACCTGATCAAGTTACCAGCCAAAAATGTATCCACACAGGTCACATCTCAAATCAACAATTTACCCATTTTAAAAGGGAAAATAGTAATGCCATCTGTCTGCTTTCCATCACCATGGTTGAGGCCTACGGGTTCAAATTGGGAAGGGAACCCAGCTGCATCCAAACCTCTTTTGATGATGTCGTTTATTGCTGCATGCCATGGAAAGCAGCCGGCACTAGGAGGGAGGATGCAAACCAAACACATAATTTGAGTCCAAGACGGATTGCGACTCTGACCCAAGTGCACTCATCATCTAGAAGGGTACCGGTAGAAGAGGGCACTGCATGATCCAGGCACCACTACTCAGTTGTGAAGCAGATAGTAGACAGGCGGGGCAATGCTGATTCAGAGAGAGCATCACATTAGTAAAATTGATAGTATTTACATTTAACAAAATCTATGGATCGTCGACTTCTTCAAGTAATTTCAAAACAGGGAAAGCACATTCCCTTTTAATTTGTTTAAAACTGTGCCTTTGTCTCTGTTATTATTTGTTTGACTATCTTATTTATTAGCTTCTTTTGATCATAAACATTCACGTGCAACATTAATAAACGTTTTATGTGCTCAATTCTGGGATTTTTACTAAACCTTTCTAATAATTTGGCACGCGCAAATCACCGTGCTGATAACAAATATGGCGCCAGTTTGTTTACATTGTGCAGAACAAAATTTCAGTGATTGCGCAGGTCAGTGTTGCCAACATTGTGTGAAAATTTTGTGTAAATTGATTTGACGGTTTTTGAAATATAAAAAAGTTATCTCGATAATAATTTGGCATGCAGTGTATTTGTTAAGTTTATACATCTAAAAGATTCTCAACACAGAAGCAAGATATTGTAGTGTTGGTTATTGTGAAATAGAATATTAAGGAGCCCATATAAATATGGAACATGATAAAAGGATAATTTATTCATGTGAGGGAAGCAGCAGCTGCAATGTCAGCAGGAAAATTAGGTTTAGGTTTCCAAGTTCGAGACTTGGGATTATCCCACAGAACCCCACCAAAAAAAAAAAAAAAAAAAAAACACAACCCTTGTTGACTTTTATGGTGGCAACAACTAAAATGGATAGAAAATTTAATTTGAAGAGAAAATAACGACATGATCCAAACATTGATATCTCACACTATTTCTAACAAAATATTAGGAAGGAAACACCCTTGAATACCAGAAAGATCAATAACAGTAAACCTGAGAAATCTATTTTTCTGAGAAATTGCTTTAATAAAATTTTTTTATAAATCTCAACTGAAAGTAGCACTGGCTGCTTGGTCAATGAATGCTGAATGTTTCCTTATAGGGAAACAACTAATATTACCATTACTTTCTAGGTGACTTCTGACACAAAGGGAGCAATAAAACTTTACAGCAGAGAAGAGTTATGTTTCTATGAATAAGGACATTCATTTTC
Source organism: Acanthosepion pharaonis (assembly GCA_903632075.3). Classification (NCBI taxonomy): domain Eukaryota; kingdom Metazoa; phylum Mollusca; class Cephalopoda; order Sepiida; family Sepiidae; genus Acanthosepion; species Acanthosepion pharaonis. Next base: position 632,966 of record CAHIKZ030000516.1, on the reverse strand, counting down.
ATAAATATTTATTGATTTGCCTTGAAACCAGATTTCCAAATCCAACTAAAAATCAAATGCTATCTGAAGAAAATTATATATTTAACACGAGGCCAAATAAGGGGAATGCTCTAAGTCTCCTTGAACATGAAATTCATCTGTTTTAAACAGAACAGTGGAATATTAATGTCAGGAGATGTTGCACGAGGCCAAAGACAAGATCAGAGAAAACTATAAAGAAAATGTAACAAACATATTCCATATTCCTCGGAGGCTTGTCAGGAAATTAATTTCATTTTGCAATAGGTTAAACCGAAAGTGACATTATTAATATTACATCTCAAGGCTGAATTAGTTTCTTTTTTTTTATAAGTTGAAAATCTAGGACATGTTGAAATATAAGCTTGAGTGTTTTTAAATTGCCTAAAAGCAAGCCATCACTCATTGCCTCAGTGGAGAAGTTGAACTGTTGAAATTTATTCACAATCTCCCTTGAAGGTGTTAAAAGATAAATTTACCAAAGCATAAACTGTCAAAAGAGAAAATCTTTCAGCTAAAATCAAATAGAAAGGAATTCTTATTTTGAAATCTCAATGCCTAAACTCTGCATCATTAAGCAAACTCAGTTTATAGTTGGATACTATTTTTCAACAAATTAGTATAGAAAAATTATGATATTCTAAATCTATTAATGTTACAGTTATTTAGATTTATATGAAGTAAAATATATACAAAATCATATCCACTCTTAAACCTTTTGGTCTTTCATTAAACTGTACTGTGTTAAGTACAAGTTTATGTAAACATCAATGATTCTTTAAAACCTTATTTTTATTATTTTATGGGTTTTTTTTTTCAAGTAGCTCTTGAATGCCTTTCACATTATACAAATAAAAATAACTTTTTCAGTCATTTTAAAATTGTTTGCTGCTGACAGTTTCACAAACAAATTCTTTTTAAGTGAAACAAACTTAGATAATTTAGAGAATCACTTTGTGTGATATTATTTCCTTTGATCTTTTGCGTAAGAACTTTCTTTACATTTTTTTTTAGCTTGTTTTAACAGAACATTTCAGATGTTATTTGGAGCTTGAAATCCTGTTCTAACCTAACAATGATAAATGGTTGATGAGAAAAACTAGGAAACAATTAAAAAGCTAAAGCAGGATAATTTTTTTTTGATGAGAGATGAAACAAAAAAAAAAGTGTCAAAGGGAAATGAACTAACAGTAAAAGGTGATCATCAAGCAATTATAAAAAAAACAAAACAACTTGGTAGATGCATTACCACTGACATCTGGTATTTGTAAATGTAAGAATTAAAAAAAAAAAAAGAGATAAAAACTCTGGAATTGTTTTAAGTGATCTTGGAAATGTGGTATCATCATCAGCTAAGGTGTTTCGACTTCAATGCATACCCATTGTGATTTCTCATTTTCATTAATGTTGCTCAGACCATGACCAGCAGATTACTATTAAGTTTTATACTGCAACAATGATGAGCAGATTAGGATATCAAAAAATGATTTCCATTTCAGACCATGACCAGCAGATTAATATTAAGTCTTTCCTTTGATCTTTTGTGTAAGAACTTACTTTACATTTTTTTAGCTTGTTTTAACAGAGCATTTCAGATGTTATTTGGAGCCTAAAATCTGAAAAAAATGTTGAGCAGATTAGGATATCAAAAAATGATTTCCATTTCAGACCATGACCACCAAATTACTATTAAGTTTTATACTGCAACAATGATGAACAGATTAGGATAGCAAAAGATAATTTCCAAAAGCTAAGCAAAGTATTAAGGAACAGAAAATTTTTTAATAACAAAGAAAATAGTACATGTAATATCAGTCTTCCTATATAGCAGTAAATGCTTGACAATTTCCTCACAGATTAAAAAGAGAAGTAACAGAAATGTGGTTTTACAGAAGGATGCTGAGGATACCCTGGACTGAACATGAGCCCAACGGTGAAGTTTTACAAACAATGGAAGCAAAAAAGACACCTATAGAAATCAGAAAGAGACAATTAAAATTTCTAGGTTACATAAATGAGGAAAGACGTATAAGTATAAAAATCCTTTTCATTGCCATTGTCTCTAAAACTTCATCATTGCTCACATCTTTAGCTCGTTATTCTAAGCATGCATCTGAAGAACCATATTTCTGCTGCTTCAAGTCTCTTCTTCATCAATGAGATGTTGCCCAGCATTCACTGCCATATTGGAGGTCTGATATTACATAACAGTTCGGTACTCTCTTCTTTGTTTCTAACAATATTTTTCTGTTTCTTAATATTTTGCTTAATTTTTGGAAGCCATCTTTCACTATACCAATTCACCTTTGAACACACATGGGATTGCAAAAGATGCCTTCCAAAAGCTAAGCAAAGTATTAAGAAACAGAAGAATTTCATTAGAAACAAAGAAAAGAGTACAGAACATTTACGTAATATCAATCTTCCTATATCTCGGTGAATGCAGGACAAACTCCTTATAGATGAAGAAGAGACTTGAAGCAACTGAAATGTGGTTCTACAGAACGATGCTGGAATACCATGGCTCGAATATGTGAGCAATGACAAAGTTTAGAGAAAATGGAAACAAAAAGGACACTTAGAACCAGAGAGAGACAGTTGAAATTTCTAAGGCATATAATGAGAAAAAAGGGCTTGGAAAATTTGATACTCACAAGACAGATTGAAGGTAAGAGAGACAAAGGAAAACTGTGCATAACTTACCTAGTGAGCTTGAGTATAAGGGTGTCAGAACAGTGAGAGATAACAAAAAGACAAATTTTATTAAAAGCTACAAGGAACATGAAATTGCAGAGAGCCATGACTGCTAATATCCTGAAAGTATATGACAAATATTTCTTGATTATCTGACAGTAGAATAACTGTTTACATATCATTTGCATTGTATTATATCGGTGTCTTGTGTAACTGCAGTTAGGTTATGGAACCAATCCCTGTGGATAATGAAAAAGGACTGTCCAGAAGAACTATGTCAAATCTTTGAAGAATTTGTTGAAATTTTCTCTGTTAAAATTCAGATATATCTTTGAAGCTGATCAAAACTAATTCACAAGAATATTCTAAAAATTCTATAGGCAGCTTTCAAACACATTTGATTTATTATGGATATTACTGCTGAAAAATTACTTGCTAAAAATATTTCCTGCTTTAAGAATTTTAAAGCAGAGACAAAATTTAATATTTTATTTTCAACAAAAAGATCTTTATTAAATTAAACATGAAAAGAAATAAAGGAACAAAAACAAAAAAAAAAATGCCTGTTTTTGTCTTTCAAATATTTCAGGATACATATTTTTGAGGAAATATTTTTTTCTAATAAATAATATTTTATAAGTATTTTATATTATACTTTTGAATAATGATTTTATTTTTTTTTAATCATTTCAGCCCAAGCAAGGCCATAAAGCCATTAAGATACAAGGACTTAATGAGAGTAAAAGAAAGTGAGAAAATTCAAGAGAGGCCAGGATTTAAAGATACAGATGATGATGATGATGATTGAAGCCACATCGCAATGTACTTAAAAACTGGAATAACAAATAAAGACTTCCAGCAGAGAGGAAAGCAAGAGGCATTGAGGCACTGATATGCTGTTTAGAGAGAACAGGAGCCAGTTCAGGGGCATATTTCTTAGTGACTATTATAGGGATACCATCAGTCGACGTGGTTTGTGGGGATCTAGGTTAGAGATGATAGCACAAACCATAGAAGGGGTTATATGCATATCACTCAAAAACATCTTGTACTGTGGATATATTCCTTAAGTTGAAGTGCTGAAGAAGAACGAGTTCTGATTTGATCAATGAAGTTAAGCAGTGTCAAGCTTTATTTAAAAGGGGGATGTGCTTGGGGACACTGGGTAATGTAAGTGAACGCCTACAATCCAAGACCAAGATATGTTTCAGCTTTAGATAAGTCAGAAAGGGTTGATAAGCTGTAAAAATAACAAAAAGAAACAAAGAAAAGAGAGAGAGGAAAAGAGAGACAAGAAAAGAGAGGAAAAGAGAGACAAGAAAAGAGAGGAAAAGAGAGACAAGAAAAGAGAGGAAAAGTGAGACAAGAAAAGAGAGGAAAAGTGAGACAAGAAAAGAGAGGAAAAGTGAGACAAGAAAAGAGAGGAAAAGTGAGACAAGAAAAGAGGAAAAGAGAGACAAGAAAAGAGAGACAAGAAAAGAGAGAAAAAGTGAGACAAGAAAAGAGGAAAAGAGAGACAAGAAAAGAGAGGAAAAGAGAGAGAGGAAAAGAGAGGAAAAGTGAGACAAGAAAAGAGAAGAAAAGAGAGACAAGAAAAGAGAAGAAAAGAGAGACAAGAAAAGAGAAGAAAAGAGAAAAAGTGAGACAAGAAAAGAGAGGAAAAGAGAGACAAGAAAAGAGAGGAAAAGAGAGACAAGAAAAGAGAGGAAAAGAGAGACAAGAAAAGAGAGGAGAAGTGAGACAAGAAAAGAGAGAAAAAGAGAGACAAGAAAAGAGAGGAAAAGTGAGACAAGAAAAGAGAGGAAAAGAGAGACAAGAAAAGAGAGGAAAAGTGAGACAAGAAAAGAGAGGAAAAGTGAGACAAGAAAAGAGAGGAAAAGTGAGACAAGAAAAGAGAAGAAAAGAGAGACAAGAAAAGAGAGGAAAAGAGAGACAAGAAAAGAGAGACAAGAAAAGAGAGAAAAAGTGAGACAAGAAAAGAGGAAAAGAGAGACAAGAAAAGAGAGGAAAAGAGAGAGAGGAAAAGAGAGAAAAAGTGAGACAAGAAAAGAGGAAAAGAGAGACAAGAAAAGAGAGGAAAAGAGAGAGAGGAAAAGAGAGGAAAAGAGAGAGAGGAAAAGAGAGGAAAAGAGAGACAAGAAAAGAGAAGAAAAGAGAGACAAGAAAAGAGAAGAAAAGAGAGAAAAAGTGAGACAAGAAAAGAGGAAAAGAGAGACAAGAAAAGAGAGGAAAAGTGAGACAAGAAAAGAGAGGAAAAGTGAGATAAGAAAAGGGAGGACAAGAGAGGCAGGAAAAGAGAGAGACAAGAGAGACGAGGAAACGAGAAACAAGAGGAAAAGAGAGACAAAAGAAAAGGAAAGACAAAAGAAAAAGAGAGACAAAAGAAAAGGAGAGACAAAAGGAAAAGAGTGACAAGAAAAGAAACAAGCGAAAGTTGTAAAGAAATGAAAAAAATGAGGAAAAGAAACAAAGAAAAAGAAAAGAAAGTTATTTGTGTTTGCCTTTTCAAATATTTTGAGATTCATATTTTGGGGGAAATGTTACGAAAAGTCCAGACAAAAGTGAAAAGATCTGTTATTTTAAAGCAATGTTTGTCTTTGGTTTTGTTTGGGAGAGATACTAAAATAATTCTGTAGAATGAAACCTTAAAAAAAAATGTTTCATGTAAGTAAATGCCAAATCAATGTTGAAAAGTTTGACAGGTCTCAAATGGTAAAGCGGCAAAGTTGAAAAGATGACAGTTGGATTACTGTTGCCAAGCAAGGATAAACTTATCATTATATATATATATATATATATATATCTCCGAGATGCACATACATGTGCATAAATAGGCGCACACAAATGCATTTATACATGTGTAAATAAGAGAGGAAAAACAGGATTGTACTATAAGAGTAGCAGAGGGGATTGAGGTGGCCACTGATATAGGAATGAGAAATGTATCACTCAAATGTCATCTAGAGAAGAGATGAAAGCAAGGAAATGAGTTGTATTTCTGTACTGTTATCTAAGTCGACAGATACGATAGACTTGCAAGCGAAAGTAGATCAAAGCAGTTATTTTTTTTTTTTATTTATTTTATTTTCTTCCTCACCCAGTTCAGTCAAATCTACTCTCCTCAAATGTTCTTTCATCAGCCAACGAAACACTTACAAACCTGTACGAGACTTTGGTTGGCCGACTCCCCCCAAATCTTGCCAAATGTATCTTACCGTCAATTTAGGTGTTACTTACATTAGATGTTACTTACAGCTGATCCAATGCTATATGTCTTGGCTAGATTTTTTGCATTTCTATTTTGGGAATGTGCAAAAGAGAGTGCATCATTTTTCGATATTCTGATTACTGCGACATTCACGAGCGTGCACTGAATATCAAACGGAACCTATCTGTTACAACACAGCAAAGGGGATAAATATTTTTGTTTACTCTCCTGGGTTTAAACTGCTTCATAAGTCATGACACATAAAAAACATTTGATATTTAGACAACAAACAAATTTGTGTGTTTAAACTAAGAAAACTGACATTATTTTAAATCTCTAGGTATTTTAACATTTAGAATTAAAAAAAAAAAAATTATATATTAACATTCAGTCAATACAAGGCCAAAGATCCAATCAGGTTTTGGAGTTGTATGAGTGTAAGAAAAGGCAAGTAGTACAGTTCATCAGGTTATATAGGAAAGATAATGGTTAACCCTGAAATTGAACCTTGGTGATAGCACCTGTTAGGGTCCCAGCTATGGGGAAAATAGTAAACCCCCAAACAAAAATCAATGGTACATTATTATAATAAAATGACAAATACATTTTTATAGTAAAATGACAATCAATGCAAACTAAAAAAAAAAAAACATTAAAAAACATTTTTATTATATAATTACAAAAATTATATTTTCTGACCTATAAAATATATATTTAAAAAAAATACCTTTACCTTCAGAGTATAAAATTATGTACAAAGTATCTATAGTTGAAGGCATAAAATTATGTGCGGGAAATTTAGAATTCGTCATTTAATAACCCATACAGATTGCTATGCCGCTAAACAAAATCAAACAACCTAGACTTGAAAAGCTCAAGATTGTAGCGATCAAGAAATTGTTCAAGTGACATTAATTTCTTACTAATAGAAAATGAAGAGAATAAGGATATTTCACCATTGTAGCCACTTGGGAATACCAGGTGCTATAAGCTTGGAGGTGTAATGGATAATGGCTCAGAATTATTAATTAGAGAGCAGAGTTCTAATTTCAGTTGGGATCATTATATTCACTTATGCGCAAATACCCTTGCAAAAGCTATGAATCTAACTCTTCTTTCCCAGCTATTAGTAAGACTTATCACTAGCCTGTCTTAAAAAAAAATTTAAAAATTGCATACAAAATATTTAGATTTCGGCATTAAAGTATCCAAAGAGGTTGAGAATCTACTAAATAAAATCAACCAACTAACCAATCATTGTGAATGTGACATAGTGGGTCCCAGTTGCAAAGTTATTTTCTGACATGTAAGAACTGAATTATTATCTAAAATTTCAACTGAATAATATTTAAACTGAATAATATTTAAACTAAATGAGTAATATTTGCACAGGGGTAGAAAATTTTACTAAAGCAATACAAACAGACATATGAAAAAAATGGATGGGGCACAGTTGAGTAAGAAACCGACAAAAGTCCTTGTAACATCAAAGATGAACTGAAGGCAAGGAATATAGTAGCCTTCACCAACTTAAACAAGGAGACCATCCAGAAGAGATGCAGGAGATTCTGAAGTCGTTTAGAGGCCATGGTTGAAGCCAATAGCGATTTTATTGAATAAATTTACTCTAGTATCTCGAAATATTTTTATACAATTTTGGTGACTATATCTGTTAAAATGAGATGTTATTTTTTCATTTTGTGTAATTTAGACAACAATTTATCCATCACACCCTGTATACACAGGGTATATCAAAAATACATTTACAAACTTTGGGGTGGGTTCCTCACATCAAAACAAGGTAATATGTCCATATAAGCATATGGATGAAAGGCCATCATTGTACCTCAACACAGTAACTCATAAAAATGTTCATAGCAAAATTAGCAATAATACATTTTTAAAGCAAAATGAGCAGCAATACATTTTATTTGTAGTTGAAGGCATACACTTCCATTCAAAATATATTTAGTTGAAGCCATAAAATTGTGTTCAAATTAGTTACATTTTAGCATTATATATTCCACAGAGGTTGATATGCTACTAAACAAATTCAACTAACTAACCTGACCTTGTATTAAATGTAGTGTGGTAAGTCAATATCTAAGTCATGTCTTTATTTTCTCTTCAAGTTACATGTACTATCCATTCTAGTTGTTTCACCTGTTGAAAGCCTTCATAATATGTGACTTCTGTTATTTGGTAAAATTCTTTTTCTTGTCATTCTGTTGTACCAGTCTATAAGATATGACAAAGAATTCTCCTCTTCCTGACCAACAGGGTTCATTTGCTTGAACCCATTTTTAATCAGTGATCTGAAAAAGAGATTATATACAGCTGATAGGTTATACATTTCTGAATGATTTGAATGCCATGTTTGACATCTGTATGAGAGTATAGATCTGACAAGATTATTTAAGATATCTTTAGTTCTTGGTTTAATACTTCAAAGACAAAAAAAAAACAGGTTCCAAGAATGTTGAACTTCAAAATTTAGTATCACATTTCTGAGATGAGTACAAGAATTCCTCAGTGCAGCTAATTCATACATCAGTAACTATAAAAAAATCAATTTTCAATTACTATAGTTAAACTGAAGAATGTTTTACCACACTAATCAAATATTATGTATTCACTAATCAAATTTTAGTATATAAAATTTTAGTGCACTAATGGAAAACACATTAATCAAAAGTTGTCTGTAATTGTCAATATTGTATTATTTTAACTATTGTTCTTATTATCAATGAACATCTGATGATGACCAGAGGGTACCTAGTTGAAACATGTCTATAATAACATCTATCTCAAGTGAGATGAAAACAATATTTTCAAATAATAATATAAGAATGTTAAAAATTAAAGTCCCAAAAAATAAATTCCCCTGCCACATATACAAAGTAAAATTCCAAGTAAAAACTAAGTACAGTAAAAGTACAAAAAATCAGTAACTGGATTAAAGTCCTAAAAAATAAAGTCCCCTCAGAAAAAAAAGTAAAATTACAAAAAAAAAAAAACAAGTACAGAAAAGGATTATGTACAGAAAAAGTAAAGTACAAAAATGCAGTAACTGGAAAAATTGAGTTTATGTCTTATTTTTGCACCCTGAGTGAAAATATTCATGTGACAAGTGATAGTGTCTGAAAAACTAATTATCTCTAATATCAAACCTCTTTTTCTTTTCTTCTTAATTTATTTTTTGTTTTGGCATTCTTTCTTATAGCAGAATACTGATAAGCACTCAGAAAATGCCAATCGGATCTTTGGTAATCTTGCTGCAGCAAGGAGAAAGAGGAAGCAGATCAGATATTGTAAAAGAATGTCAAGATAATTTGGACAGCGACATAATGAAGTTCAGCAAAGGAGAGAATGGAATCAATAAGCAAACTTCTTTGGAAGTGTCAATAGCCAGCCATGAAACAACAGGATGAAAATAGAAGGTAATTTGTTTATGAGGAACTTGGACAGCAAATTAGAGGTGGGAACTACAGAAAATAGGTCTGTACAGGAAAAAGTTAGGTGGGGGGGGGGAAGAAGGAAAATGAATCAAGTAGAATTCAATGATAAATCATAAATTTCTGATTTCAGATTTGTTTTTCATATTGAGAGAATGCAAAAAGAAGATTTGCAAAATTCTCAAGGAAAAAAAAAATTTCAATAAATAAACAAAATGGCTGTTGAGTAATTAATTTCCCTTCACTATAAATAAAGACAAGCAGATTAAAATTCTAATTCTGTTTGTGATGAGATGAATTCCATTGCAGCAGATTCTTAAATAGAGAATAATGTGGGAAAGCATTGATAAAATTTCTAAACTGCCCCAAAAAAAGAAAAGGCAAAATAAAAAAAAAAAGAAAAGGTCTGGGTGGTGGGGGGGGGATAAAAAAAGAAAAAGAAAAGGAAAAAAAAGAAAAGAAAAAGAAAAAGAAAAAAAAAAAAGGAAAATAGGAAAAAAGAAAAAGAAAAAAAGAAAACGAAAATGAAAAAAGAAAACGAAAATGAAAAAAGAAAACGAAAAAGAAAAAAGAAAATGAAAAAGAAAAAAAGAAAATGAAAAAGAAAAAGGAAAAAGAAAATGAAAAAAGAAAACGAAAAAGAAAAAAGAAAAGGAAAAAAGAAAAGGAAAAAAGAAAAAAGAAAAAGAAAAGAAAAAGAAAAGAAAAAGAAAAGAAAAAGAAAAGAAAAAGAAAAAGAAAAGAAAAAAGAAAAAAGAAAAGAAAAAAGAAAAGGAAAAAAGAAAAATGAAAAAGAAAAAAAGAAAAATGAAAAAGAAAAGAAAAAAGAAAAAGAAAAGGAAAAAAAAGAAAAATGAAAAAGAAAAGGAAAAAAAGAAAAAAAGACAGTGCCCCCCCCCCCAACCAAAAAAAAACATTTCTATAGATACTGTAAAATAATAGATTTACATGACCTTGTAGGTGATGAATTATTTTCAGCCCCTTTACTATAGTAATATTACTAGCCTCTCGCTATTCTATCATGATCACTATGGCAAATATTTAAATGTTACATTCCTTAGTTCCACCAGCTCAGACCTTCACACCCAGGACCTACCATGCTATGTGCTTGGCAGCAAATCATTCTCATTCTATAACTTTGGTAAGGCCTAACTTCCACTCAGAGACATTCTTCACTAGAACTGTTACTTTTGGAGCAGATACCAGAGAGATGCTTCCCCAACTAATACAATCTTAACACCTTCTAGACTCAAGCCAACTGATACCTACCATACCTACCTAAATGCCTCATAATATTCTTCCTTCTTTGCGCTCTTACAGTTTCATTCAGTAAACCTCCACCTTGAGTTGTCATTAGGCCTTGTATCATATCAACTAAAGCAAAGAAAAATAAATTCCTGAGAATAATCTAAAGGTGAGAAAATTTCAGGAAGATAAATACCATACACACTTACACAGGTGTTTCCAGGTATGAAGAATTTCACATTCTTTGATTTCCACCTTTGATATTTTCGTCTTTCTTTGGTATTTGTGTGAACACATCCAATCAGATTTCAGTTGTTTTTCACAAAATAATTGAAAAATCTATTTCTTGCATCTAGCTAATGGAGTGTTTATTCAACAGCCAATAGTTGTCAGGTTTTCGCATTCGGGGTTAATGACATGGTTGAGCTCTTTAAAGACTTTTCAAAACTATTAACCCTTTCATTGCTGGGCTGTTTGTTTACAATCAAGGTTCTTCAAGCACAATATTTTTAGACAAAAACCTTACTTTCATTCTCTCATTTCTCAGCCCCTACCAAAAAACAAAAATGGCTTAATACAGAAATGATTTGGTAGAATTTTATTTTCTGAGTACATTCTCAACAAATGAGTAACATATACATAGAATATTTATTTTCACTGTTTTTTATGGTTTATCAACCCTTTACAGGTTATTTAAAACCAGGAAATACTATTTGAGATTGCAAGAATTTTGGTGGGGAGATAATGGTTTAGTGATTCAAACCTTACTAATTAACCCATAGCTAGGGGGAGAAGGAGGAGGATTCATACCTTTCCCAAGGGTATTTGCATGTAAGTTAATATAATGAACATGACAGGACTTGGAACAATTCCGAGCCAATATCCATTGCAACACCCACACATCCAAACTTACAACACTTGATATTCCCAAGTGGTCACCCATCTAGGTCTGACTTGGCTTGATGTTTCTCAACTTTGCATGGGTCTGGTTTGGTTTGGTTTATGGCATATCAAACCCACTGGGTTATTTATTGACAAGATTTTTATTGCTAGTAATATTTTTTTTTTAAATGTATAGCTGGTAATTTTTCTTCAAAAATTTATTGCTGGTAATAATTTTTTACAAAGTATTTCTGGTATTAAAACCTATTTTTACACTTTCATAGTGTTTTGACCCCAGTTAGGGGTTAAATATTTACCCATAGCTGGAGCCCTAACAGGTGCTACCACTCCAGATCAGAGTGGACCTGGGAACACCAGAAATTAAAAGGTGATTCCATGCTCCTCAAAACCTCCTGATCAGAGGCCTTGCTATTGGACGTAGTTTATTGTCTTACCCAGGACGTGGATGTAGTTTGTCATCATACCCAGGATGGTAATTGTACAGGAACCAATGTTTCAACATGATGTGGCTATAAGCTTTCCATATAAAAAATCAAATTTTTAGAACTATAAATGTTGAACTATTGCCAGCTCTGGGCATAGCAACAGGAAAAAACAGTTATAGTCGTGGCCATGCAAATGAAAATAGAGATCACTGACAGTTCTTAGCAGTTTATCAAACAATACAAATAGAAATTGAAGATCATAACACATTGGCTCCCAACCCTCATTTCCCTTGTCTCAGGGTCCCAACATTATATCTTAATTTTGGAACAAGCCAGTTTTTTTTTTAACATTGTTTCATATATGAGGCAAGGATATCATAAGTAGTATTTATCACCCACAACCCACTGTTGTGCTGTTCAGTACCGGAATTCATTTTATAACCCAGAGTCCCTTATGATCCACATGAATACAGTATCGTGCTGTATGTAAAAATTTTAAAGTTATCTGAAAAATCAACAGTAGAAATTCCAAAATGAAAATGAAATAAAAAATAATAATTCTTTTGATAAAAAATATGTTTCCGGTACATGATCTCATAAGCAATCAATAATAGCATCCCACTCATAATAAGCCTTATAGAAATGAAATTGGAAAACAATGCACTGGAGGGTCATATAAGCCTTGCCAACATATCACCATGATCCTCCGGTGGGTTGTGTTGGAGCCAACATTTTAAAGATAAGAAGGATAGATAATGACAGGCCCTCAAATTGAAATTATGATTGTGTTGGTCAGGGAAACACCAACGCGGAAGTCTGATCCAAAAAGATGAAACTAGTGGGAAAAAGCTGAATTTTCTTCTTATATTTGGTTTATTTTGTTTTATGGCATATCAACACCTCATTGGGTTATTTAATGCTGACAAGATTCTTTGTATAGGTTTCTATGAATAGAATATATACTCTTTATAAGAAATTGCTTTATAGATCAGGTATCATTGATGTATTTTTCTAAAGAGGGTTTTTTGTTGTCAGTCAAATGTATTACTGGTTATAACTTTTTTTTTTCAAAAATGGATTACTGGCATTTTCATTATAAAGACATATTTTTACACTTTCATAGTGCTTTGACCCCAGTTTGGGGGTTCGATATTTGCCCATAGCTGGGATCCTAACAGCTGCTACCACCTTGGGTCAGGGTGGACCTGGAAATACCAGCATTTAAGAGGTAGTGTCATGCTCCTCAAAACTTCCTGATTGGAGGCCTTGCTGCCAGATGTAATTTATCGTTATACCCAGAATTTCTTACATTTTTGAATACAAAGAAAATGAAGGTGATCTGACTCTGAAACTAGTATTGTGAATCCTTGTTTTAAAGACTTGAACTGGTGCAACTAAAGAACAGAGCTTATCTGAATATTTGTTATAGAAATAGCAAAAACAAAATAAAAGGAAGCAATGGATATACTGCCTGTGAGGAAAAGTCCGCAGAATAAGTCTTATTTCTCAAGATTGCATGAACATTTTTGACCTCCATCTAGGCTGGAACATGATGACTGAGCAGCTTCAGCCAAGATATGGAGGCACTACTCTAATTCTGGTCTAACACTTCACAAGAGTCATGTAGAAGTATTTCCTTGCATTCATATTCCAATTTCTGTTTTTGTACAAACCAGAAAAACTTCTGAGCAAAAGATAAAAATACCTTTAAGATTATACTAGTTTTTTATACACTAAACCAATGCCAGTGTTGATGGTCGACACAGAAACGAAACAAGAGAAGAAAGGACTAAACATCAACTACAAGAAGACAAAAGATATGGTTGTCAGCAAAAGGAATGTCGAATATGTAAAATACTAATTGGAGATACCAAAAATCAAGCAAGTACAAAAATTTAAATATCTGGGATATATTTTAATACCACATGGAAAGTGCAAGAACGAAATCCAAAGGTGCATTGGAATAGTGAAAGTTGCCTTACAAGCAAAAGCGAAGGATGCTTTACAAACAAAAATGCCTTTTGCAAATACAATTTTTTAGAAACAAAGATAAGAGTAATGAACTGTTATGTAGTATCAAGTCCTCCTATATGGCAGTGAATCCTGGACAATCTCCTTATAGATGAAAATATTTAAGGCAAGAAAAATGTGATTCTACAGAAGGATGCTGAGAATACCATGGGCTGAACATGAGAACAATGACAGTTTTAGAGAAAAAAATATACTTATCAGAAAGAGTTGAAATTTCTAGGGCACATAATGAGGAAAAGGGTTTGGAAAATAGACAAAGAGGGTCTGAGAAAATCAGTACATAAGTTACAAAATGAGCTTGTGTAAATGGATGGCAGAACAGGATTTAAGAGAGACAGTGAAAAAAATACAAAATTTACCAAGTTCTACAAAGGACAGGAAATTGTGAAGAGCCATAATTGCTAATGTCCCGAAGGTGGATGGCAGATAGAAAATAAAGAAACATGAGAGAAATTAAAGTCATTTTAATTTAAAGATTGGCAGGAAGAAAATCAAAATCATTGGTTTTTTTTCTGTTTTGTTATTGGTCAGATTTTGAGGAGAGGTTCAAGCAAACAATTATTCAGCACACCTGTTTATACGTTAAAAATCCCAGCACTTATTGAAGTATCAATACACAAGCATTTAAATGGGCTTCATTATTTTGAGTTTTGTTAAGGGGGAATAACTCATGACCGAAAACAGATTGAAGACATGTGGCTAATGTAATGTATGTCAGCTCAGAAAATGGAATCTGCAAACTGAGTTCAAATTATAGGCTAGTCTATTGCATTCACTTTTCCTCCAATGCCCTTGGAAAGAATGAAACCTTTTATTCTCTCTCTAGCTATGAAGCTATATCTTTATCCCTTAGCTATGGGTTAAACAAATGGGTAAAATGAGTTCTTAGGTTGGAATCATTCTAATAGAAAAAAGAATGCACTGCAGTTTACAAATACTAAAGGAATGGAATCTGTGGAGAGTCATGATTGTATATAACCTAAAAGAAAAAAAAAAAAAAACATTCCTGCACTGTGTATGAGGAATTTGAAATAAATTCCAACATTCCCTAGTGTAACGATATACAAGACTTAAATAATGTTTACGATTTTGACTTCTAGTAGGAGGATGTAACACATGGTAAAAATTAAGTGCCATTGTGTTTTCATGAGGACACAAGCAAAATGTGCATAATGATAAAAAATATTTAATTTTTCAAAATGACTTTTATAGGTTAAGCTATATTTTTTGTAGTTTGTTCAGTCAATTTGAACAATTTGATCAGATATTTCATGTGAATGTACAGAATGAAAGCAGCAGTGGATTGTTAAAGTTTTACATGAACAACTGTGTATATCAATCTGAGAAAGATTAAAAAAAAATCAGACAAAAAAACCCAAAAAAAACACAGTGACCCTGTAGCATCAAAACAATAATTCAAATTACCATCAAGTTCTCAAAAACATCTCCCTTCCTTTATTTTGTACATTAGTTGTGATTTTAAGAGTTGGGAAAGACAGAAAATTAGGTGGCACCTTGAGTTTGCATCAATTGTCTGGGTGTGTGTAATGTCATCAGTTCTGAAGAACAAATGTCAAGGTTGGTTAGATGGAGTTTCTAACAGGTTGTTTGAGGAGGACAGAGTTCACAGAGGTTGGTTGATGAAATAATAAAGAAGACAGCTGTACTTTGAGTGGATGGCAAGGAATAGAAAGTTGGTCAAATGGTCTAGGCCCCCAATATAGAACATGTTACTTTTCTTTTATGAACTAGAAGCAAATAAAAAAAATAAAAAAATGTGTCAAAGAAGTGGAATTAGATAATGGCTAAAGAAAAATAATAAAGAAAAAAGATATATAACAAAATACATAAAGAAATAAAAAGAAATTGTATTATAGAAAAAGAAAAAAAAATGAGAATTTTTAGAAATTGATATGTTTAAAACGAAGTCTCAGAAGACAAGACCATTGAATGTTAGACAAAATATGAGTGATTAAAGGGTGAGAGAGAGAGTGAGATTGAGCATGGAGTGAGAGAGTGAGATTGAGCATGGAGTGAGAGAGTGAGTGCAGAGCAAGAGAATTGGAGAGAGACACCGAGTGCAAAGCAAGAGAATTAGACAGACCAAGTGCAGAGTAAAAGAATGAGAGAGAGAGAGCGAGCGTGAGGTAAAAGAACGAGAGAGAGAGAGGTAAAAGAACGAGAGAGAGAGAGAGCGAGCGAAAGGAGGTAAAAGAACTAGAGAGAGAGGAATAAAAGAAAAAAAAAAGAACGAGAGAGAGAGAGAGAACGAGAGAGAGAGAGCGAGCGTGAGGTAAAAGAACGAGAGAGAGAGAGAGCGAGCGTGGAGTAAAAGAACGAGAGAGAGAGAGTGGAGTAAAAGAACGAGAGAGAGAGAGTGGAGTAAAAGAACGAGAGAGAGAGAGTGGAGTAAAAGAACGAGAGAGAGAGGGAGTAAAAGAGAGAGAGTGGAGAAACGAGAGAGAGAGAGGAGTAAAAACGAAGAGAGAGAGAGAGAGGGAGAAAAAAAGAACGAGAGAGAGAGAGAGAGAGAGAGAGTGGAGTAAAAGAATGAGAGAGAGAGTGGAGTAAAAGAATGAGAGAGAGAGTGGAGTAAAAGAATGAGAGAGAGAGTGGAGTAAAAGAATGAGAGAGAGAGTGGAGTAAAAGAATGAGAGAGAGAGTGGAGTAAAAGAATGAGAGAGAAAGTGAGTAGAATGAGAGAGAAAGAGTAAAAGAATGAGAGAGAGAGGGAGTAAAAGAATGAGAGAGAGAGGAGTGGAGAGAGAGAGGAGTAAAAATGAAGAGAGAGGGAGAAAAGAATTAGAGAGAGGGAGTGGAGAGAGGGAGTAAAAGAATGAGAGAGAGAGCAAAATGAGAGAGAGAGAAAAAGAATTAAATGAAAAAGTTAGAAGAGAAAAGAATGAGAGAGAGGGAAAAAATGAGAGAGAGAGTGAAGAAAAGAATGAAAAAAGCAAATGATGAGTAAAAGCGCCATGAGTAAAGAATGAAAGAATGAAAGAGTAAAAAGATTGTGAGGAATGAAAGAAAAGTGAGAGTAGATACTTTCTCAAATTGTCTGTGGCATAATCAGAGAAATCTTACAAAAGTAATTATGTTCATTATTATTTACACTTTGAAAATATAGTATTGAAATAAATATAACTCTGCCCCATTTTCTAAGAAAGAACTGAAGAATATATTCTTTCTTATAAAAGCAGGTTTCTAAAGGCATTATTGCATCCCTGTTTATTGCATTTCATCTGGCCTCTTTCACTATGCCACACAAACTTTTAGTGTTCAAGCTTCCATAAAGACAAGATTCCAAATGCAAAAAGGAACTATCATTTGAGGCTCACAAAAATAGATGAGTGTTTGAGCTTTGAAAAAAAAAAAAAAAAAAGAATGAACAAGCGTTTGTGTGATGAAAAAAAACCTACAAGCTTTTGAGACTTGCCAAAAAGGGATGAAGCATTTGAACCTTGCCAAAATACTATTAATGACTTTAGACTGACTGTGAGTAGTTGTGATGAAAAGCAATCAAAATGTAAAATACTAATTAGATATTTTCACTATGAAAAACTTAAAAATTCACAGTTGAGTTTTGTGATTGATTAATACTGAACATGATATCAAAGCCATTTTATATATGGGGAAATGCTAAAGACAACACAATATGAACAATTTTTGCCCTAATATCTATACATCTACTTACATTGCTGACATAGTGGTAACAGTATCAAAAAAAAAAAAAAAAAAATTAAAATATTTGAGAATAAAGGAGAAAAATGAATAGATAGATGGGATTTGAAGAAAAAATTTAACAATTTATAATTTTACAATTTTATAAATGTCAAATGTAAAATTAACTACAATTGAATTTTGCACAGTGAACTAGATTAATTTTAAATCAAGTGTACAAATTACTGTGCTAGAGAACATCAGATCATTAAACATTACTAAATTATTTTCATTTTACTTTTTTTTCATGCTATAAGAAGAGTTGAAATTAATGCAAGCAAGATTTCACAGTTCTAGCATCACTATTTCATTGTCAGCCTATGAACTTTTCAGCCCATCCTCATATTATTGTATCCATGGATGATAGTCAGGGACACCATGGATCATGCAATTCTACACATCAAGAACGATTACTTGGATGCATTCTATAGAACTCAATTCTATTCTGATCCTTTGGTTTGTATATTAGTAGTTTCTGAATATCTTGAGATTTTGACCAAAATAATTGACAAGTGTCATTTTTTTTTTGTAAGAGTGACCATGGTTGCTTATTATATGTAATTTATAGACAACAATTTGATTTATTATGAAGAAGCTTCTATACTTTAAAGCACTTTGTTTAATTTTACCCAGTAGTTGTATTAAGTGAACAAGATTAGCTCCTTTGTAGACACATGGCTACCCAATTACCATTAAATGGGTTCATATCTGTCATTATTACTCATTTATAGACTGGAATCATTATGTAACATTAGAGTTAAAAAAGTTGTTGATGCTACTAATAAAAGGAGATATAAACTGGCCTAGGGAAGTATAGTTTAAAACAAGACTATTTTATGACATAGCTAGGGCTGATTCAAAGTACTGGCAATATAGGCAGTCACCTGGGGTGGTATTGAGGCTGAGGCTCCCATCATGCATCCATGTCACGTGTTTGGGATCATATTTGTCATCCATGACTAAAGACAGATTAAATTCTTTGGTTATTTTGTCAATAGAAAATGATCTTGTAAAGAAGATAGGTATAGAAAGTGTCATGAAAAGATTTGCAGATCTAAAGGCTAGAAAACAAAGAGTTTTAGGTAGGATAAGGATTTTTTCTTTAGCTTGTAATAAACTTGTTATTCTACATTTTCAGTTTTTCTCCTTATGAAAATTAAAAAAATAATTTTACTTGTAAGGGCACTGAAGTTCAACTTGCCTGTGGTGCCAGTAACCCTAAGGTCAGCCTGGATGTAGGCTAGCCCCAGTAATACATCAGGCATTATTCTAGATTAGGCTACAACCATATCTGGATATATTCTGTGTGGGAGTTAATGTGGGCTGCTACACTAGGTCCTTCCATACTTTTATGTCTTGTTGGTTTTTATTCTGTTATGATGGAAGACTTATCTTTTTTAATCCAAGTTGTAGCACCTTTTCTCATTCCAAGATGATTCTTCCATCTCAGGATGTTATACATCCTAGTGAAGAGCAGATTTTCTACTTGTTATATAGGAATAAAGTTTTGTTGCTGACACTGTAGTTTGAACATAGATCACCAGAGAGCAAACACAGGTGATCCCATTTTGAATAAGTAGATCACGTGATCGTAAAGGAAATGTATATAAGGGAATTGGTGTGGCATCTAATTGATCACCATTTCTATTCTATCCTCTATTACAATATGGATCACTCTTTCTACACTATCCTTTATTCACTATACTCATCACTATTTGATGGTTACTTTTTGAGCAAGTATTATCGAGCAAGTGCTATTAGTGGTAGTGTTATTTGAAGATGGCTGACGCCAGTGTTGTTCAACAACGTTACTATTGTTGTATCTGCAATTACAAAGTCTCTACTACAATGAGCATTATGAATATTCATTGATATTATGAATATTCATTGATATTACAAAAGTGGCAACAAGTGTTCGTTGGTTTCTTTGGTCTTTTGTTTTGTGATTTTTTTATATTTCTATTGAATATGTCCCTCAGGTTTTTGTTTTATCTCTGCATATCTTCCATTTAACCATTTCTCCTGAGCCCATTTGCATTTATCTCTGAATGGCTTATATTGCTCTCAGATGGCAAATAAATGCTTGCTAATTTATGGATATTTTTCCACCTTCCCTACAGCTTATTAGGACCAGGTTTATTCATTTTTGAGTCACCCGATGTAATAGACTGCTGGAAGTTTTGTTTTGATATCAACCATGATGGGAAACCACTAGATTTTACTTACAGACATCGATTGATATTTATTTTTAGTTTCATTTCTTTTGAGCTCTTGTTAGAATTTGAAAGACTTATTTTTAATCATTTCCTAACCACTCCATCGATTTGCTCTATTTATTACATTTTCTGATATTCTTTCCAAGTCCACCATTCATTACAACCCTATCTTTTACTTGCCACCTGAGAATAAGGACGAGACTTCTGGCAATTTAACGATGCTATAACTTGATAGAAAAGAAAGCAAAGACAACCGTTTAAACAAAGAGAATATAAAAAAAGCAACAAACTTTGTAGCAATAAAGAGCATCCATATTGTTACAAGAGACGTTTTCATTGCAGCCATTTGCGTATTCTCTCAAGAGGTATGCTGCTTAGTTGAACCTTTCAACCTTTAGTGCCAAAATACAAGTTACCTAACAATAACATCTGGCATTGATATCACAAGACCAATTATTCTATCATTAATTATCAATTCAGTGAAGAGCCGAGTAAGTTAGTTACCAGTCTTAACACAAGTTTCAACAATGAGTATACAACAATAAATCCATTATTAATTGTCAGTCAATTGCGGATCTCAGCCAATCCGCTGCAATCAAGTTTTAACACAAGATCTGGCAATTAGGACATGATGCCAATTAATCTATTATTAACTGGCAATCAATTGAAGAGCTGAATAAGATAGCTACAAAAAATCCAGAATAAAATGACACAACAAAAAGAGTTGTTTTTACATTATAAATTCTGATATGTATCGTCATCTTGGTTGTTACAGTTAAACTTCTACCAGAAGATACAAGAACTATAGTCCAAATACATTACTGCATAAAAAATATTATAATTTGACTTATTCCTCTGCAAGTCAGTAATGTGTGGATCCATTTGGTGGAAGATAAGTCCTGTGATCACATGACAACCGCTTTGTGACATCACTTCGTACAGTGACCCAAAGTGGGAGTCATTTTTAAGTTTGTGAACAGCAACAATGCCAAAATTTTGCTTTCTTCTAACCAAGGCCAAAAGACCTAGGCTGAAGTTAAATATGTTTTCCCCAGCAGCTTACAACCACATAATGCCATTTTGTTTTGGAACATAGATGAATCCAAGCCATTTAAATCTGAAGTCATAAAAAAATGGCTTCTCCAGGTCAGGAATAACATCAAATTATATGTAAGAACTTTCATTTTGTTCCTCTCTTATTTTGCTTTGCTATGTAGATATATGCGAATTATAATTCTCCACATGGGACATATATATATATATATATATATATATATATGTGTATTTATAAATATAAATGACAATAGAAAAACTGTAATAGTTGCCACCACATTAAATTTATTTAAACAAAGTAACTAATGATAACAAAAACAAAAATTGGATGAAACGCATGGGCAACTATTACATTTTTCCTATTGTCATTTATATTTATAAATATTGTCTTTTCTACAGGTTAACTTTGAGAAATTTTCATATATATATATATATATATATAAATAAAAATAAAAGAACAGTAAGATATATAATCTGGTGTTCTTATAGATATTTTTACAAAATAGTGCTCGATGTAAATTTACAGAGAATTAATATTATAAATTAATTGATTTAATATCTGTAACCTTGGGAACTTGAATTTTGTTTTAGCTGTGTATTTAAAACCCAGTAATTTTATAAGTTACTCCAAAATTCGCTTGAGGATGAAATGGAACTAATGTCTTTAATGTGTGTGTGTGTGTGTGTGTGTGTGTGTCATAGTATATAAAAGTCTCTGAGAACAAAGCATGTTTGTCAATTCCATTCTATCCTGTCCGTGAGCTACTGGTTTGTTATATCACGTATATAATAATGCCCATAATGGGAGAAATATAACTGGGAGAATAAATCTTTCTTTCCAAACCCTCTCCTTCAGATATATCAGAGTGTTTGCTTCTAGTGAGCATAGGAAAGCATACACAATAAAAATAGTGAAAAAAAAGAAGGAAGATCAAGGAGAGAATAATGCTCTTATTTGTTTAATGTCTGCTTCAGTAAAATTTAAAACCTTATCAATTTTTAATCATCTATTTGGATCTTCTTCCTACTTTAAATAATCACCTGCATTCATGCGTATGAATGTTATCACAATATTTTGTTGGTAAGCACTAATATTTAATGATGGAATTGGGGAATTTCTATTGGCATTCTATAGTCAGTGAGCTCGTAAAGAGCATATCCAATTATTAAGAATTAGAATTCCTCAGAAAATTCAAATAGGAAAACAGTGAAACTTTCATAGGTACTGCAAGTAATGATAATTCCTCATCTCAAAAGCTCTGAAAAAAAAAAAAAATTACGGTTGATCTGTCGTCATTAATTTAGATAGGAAGGCAGATACAAAAGAAAGCATTTATCGTCAAATTTCTCTCAGCCTCAGATTACAATACAGGAGGAGAGGATTGAAAATGTGACACCAAAAGTATAAGACATCCTGGAATAGTAAAAGAAGCCTTTTAAAAGCTAAGCAAATTATTAAGAAATAGGAAAAGTTCATTAGAAACAAAAACAAAAAAAAAAGAAAGAGTGCTGAAAACCTATGTATATTAATCCTCCTACATGGCAGTGAATGAATTCTGGACAATTTCTTCAAAGATGAAAAAGAGCCATGAGGCAGTAGAGATGGGGTTCTTCAAAAGAATGTTGAAATTACCATGGATGGAGCATGTGAGCAACAAGGAAGTTTAAAAAAAAAAAAGCCATACTTAGAATAAGGAAGAGACTTGAAAATTCTAGGTCACATAATAAGAAAAGAAGGCATGGAATATTTAACACTCACAAGATGTACTGAAACAAGAGAGTCAAAGGGAAACAGTGAGTAACCTACCTAAAAAGCTTTTGTATATTGATAGCAGAACAGTGAGTGGGTGGGATAGTAAAAAGAAACATTGTTTAGTGTTACAAAGGATAGGAAATTTTGCAGAGACACCACTGCTTACATCCTGAAAAGACATGGCACATGAACACTTAATTTAAAGAACATTCTGGAACTATCCCTGTATATTTCTGAGATAATGCATTGTAACTGTTTACATTGTTTGGACTGTAGTCCTCATCTTTGTTGTCATATTCACAACATTTTGGCCATTTTACATTCCAGCCTTCTTCAGGTGATTGGAATTCCAAACCAAACCCTTTATTTCTTTCCACCTGGGAAGAATGTTCTAGTCCCATATGCCATGCCTCTTCTGGATTTCTCTGTTTCAGTTTAGTAACAACTTTTCAAGAAGGCCGGAGTGTACAATAGCCAATATGTCATGAATATGAGAGCAAAGATGACAAAAACAGTCCAGATAATGTAAATAGTGTAAATTCTGGAACCAGCAAAAGCTTTTTGAAGGAAGATAAAATTTTTATATTAAAAAAGATGTGAAGACATGGTGTGATTCACGAAGACATTAAATTGGCAATTCCAGGTTCAAAACTATGATAATGCTTCAAGAAATGACAAAAACAAAAAAAAATAAATCAAAAGAACAAGAAAAATCATCCAAGCCTGGATAAAAGAAATGCTTCCATTCAACATTCCATGGAGATTACCAGAAGCAAGAAATAATTTCATGGAGATTGCCACTGGCAAAATATAATTCTGTAGAGATTACAAAAAGAAGCCCTGAAGAAGGTTCAAGTGCATGCTAGTCAAAATACAATACAAACAACCAAATTCTTAATTTTGATTGGTTTTTATCACAAATCCCCAAATCTCATTCTATCATTGTTAGTATGCAGTGCAGATCGAAAATGAAAAATAAGCCATAATTCTAATACTTTATCCTTGGAAGACTGTCAGTGTGACAGCTGCCTTACTGATTTGGCTACACAGACCACTGGATGCAGATATTCAAACTTAACCATATAATTAACAATATTTCTTTTTATTATTTTGCTTACCAACAATCATGGAATTATAATTTGAGAAAAGTAAGAAAACTGAAATTAAGATAAAAATATGAAAAGCAGCAGATTTTATTGGCATTTAATTTCACATTACTGCAAAGATTTTTTTCTATGCACATTTAAGTGTTTGTTTACAAATATGAAACTTGGACGCTTATTGCTATATCATGTTGAAACACTGGTTTGCATAGTGGTTAAGTAACATTGAACCTGGTCAGTACCTAGATGGGTATCTACTTGGATATAACAGGTGCTGTAAGCTTGGATGTGTGGATAATGTTGGTTATTTGCTTTTGTTTAGCAGCATATCAATCTCAGTGAGTTATTTAATGTTGAAATCTAAATAATCTGAATACAATTTTATGTTGTCAACACTTCTATACTTTCAAATATGGATAAAATGTATGGCTGGTTATTTTGCTTTAAAAATGGATTGTTAATCCTTTTTTATATAAAAATGTATTGCTGGTACTTTTATTGCAAAAACTATTTTTGTTCTGTCATAATGTTTTGTTTGGGGTAGTTCACCATTTGCCCATAGCTGGGACCCTAACAAGTGCTACCACCCCGGGTCAGGAACAACAGCAGTTAAGAGATAGTTCCATGCTCTTTGAAACTTCCAATCTTCTGATAAGAGGCTTTGCTGCCTTGATGCAGTTTATCATCATACACCGGACTCATGGATAACATCACAGAATAGGAAATCAGATAGTCAAATTCCAATTGGGTTTGTTATATTCAGTTACATGCAAATAACTTTGGTAAAAGATATGAATCCACCTCTTTCCCACCAAGTTATGTGTTAAATAATAGGAATTGTATTATAAATGATTGGTATCTCCCCAAAAAGATTCTCCCAATCTATGAATATTTTCTGGCTTTGAATAACCTGCAAAAGGTTGATAAACCATAAAAAACAAATCAAACAGTTCACAACTAGGATACTTATCTTATTATTATTATAATTACCCAATCCAGAAATATAAAATTCCATTCTCGGTAGTGGCAATATGTGAGAAAATAACTGGAAGATTGTAGGAGTGACTTACCTCAGCGACTCAAAAGAGCCAGAGTCATATGTATGTTTTGCAAGGGAGTGTGGAGACGGTGAATCAGCAAGCTTCAGAGAGATGGTGAATTGGGCAACACTTTGTGCTAACGGAAATGATGGTGTCATTTTATTGGCTGGTTCTGGGTGCTTATTGGCGGAGTGCTTGCTGGGTCAGGTGTATAAAAGCATGGTACGCTCATTCAAGAGTAGTTTGCTTTTCGCTTCTGACAAGGAGTGGCATATTGGAGATCGAGACGAGGAGAGAAGTGTGGATTTGTTTTGCTTAGTGTACCTATTGGACTCATGCTACCTTTTATTTCACCTCCCTTTCTTTTCCTGTGTGTGTATCCAACCAATTTTTCAACAGTTATAAACAATTGTTAACAAATAATACAAACTTCAACACTTATTTTGAAGAGTTTTAGAGAAGTGAAATGACAGTATTTGGACACACAAATTAATCATCAATGTCAGCTTGAAAACTTGAATATTATTCTTTGTAACCCATTTGCACACATTTATTTATGTTTGTTGCAATCTTCTGATGAATGAGGAGAAAACTGGAGACAGAAGAAATGTGTTTCTACAGAAGAATACTGAAAATTCCATTGATGGAATAACCAAGCAACAAGACAGTCTTAAAAATAATGGTAACAGAGAGAACAATTATACTTAAAATCAGAAAGAGAGATCTAAAATACTTTGGACACATAACAAGGAAGGATGGTTTGATGGTGGAAGAGAAAGGGAGATAAACTGTTAATAACAATATGAGATAGGAAGCTGTGGAGAGCTATGATGGGAGATGCTACATATAATATTTGTACAAATAAGATTGAAAGGAAACTCACAATTCAACAAGATCTTTTCTTTTGACTTGACCATGGATAAAAATCAAACAAAATAAAAGATATTCAACAAATAAATAAATCCAGTAATCACAAATGAAAAAAAAAATTATTTAATTAGAAGCTATAAATTGTTGATTTCATTTTTTGCATCTTATAAATAGTTTTTCTATCAGAAAGACAAGTTCTTGTGGCACTAGTTTCAATGAAATATCAAAATAATTATTGTTACTTAAAGTTGAACTACTTTTTCCACATTACTGTTTTCCACACACCAACTTACAAAAGAAAGAATTGAGAAGTAAAAAACAACAAAAAAAAGATTCCTTCTTTTCTATCTTTTCAGTACAAATTCTTGAGACATTCTACATTACACCAATTTTTTTGTTTTTTGTTTTTTTTGACTGGAACTGATTCAATCACAAGCAGCAAACAATTTCTAACATTGAAAGAACTATTAGAGAATGGTGCATGGCTGAATAGTTATAATGTACACTTTCTGGCCATACAACCTGGTTTGGATCTCACCATGGAAGATTGGTCAGGGAAGTGATTTTCTGATGCTATTGACTGGGAGAGGCAAATCAGGGTACAGCACCTTTCAATAGGTGCTTAAAAATCAAACCATAAGTTGTGGCTGAACTTGGATAGATGGAACTATTTAGAAGCCATCAATATTTCCCTGCAAGTCAGTGGGGTGTTTGGCCAAACTGGCATTGTAAAAAGTTGTCCAAGTTTATGTGCTCTCTCCCAGAAACTTTAACTAAGGTCATGGTTTCTCTAGCTACGATTGCCAACCAGTCTAGTAGAAGATCATTTTGAATTCAAAGTTCTACTACCTGAAGCTCAGTCATGGTTAGACATAGGGTAACAGATACAACAAAAACTGAGTTCCATTCTCCGATAGTGGGTTTAATGTTTTGGAGTTTTTGAGAGAAGTTTCATTTTGGAGGCATTTAAATTTAATAAGTCATTCTTTGCCTCCAACTAAGAACAGACTGTAGGTCATTTTTTTAGATCAGCTGCTAATTTCATCTTATCAAATTGATCCAATTTACTATTGAGACAGGAGTAAATGGTTGTGTCATCAGTATAGATACTAAATTAAGAACTAACAATGAACTTTCTAGATAAAAGTCATACTAGTTGGCCCATAGCTGGAGATAGAAGAGATGGATTCATACCTTTCACAAGGCAAAAATATAATATGTCATAAGGCAAAAATATAATATGTCATAAGGCAAAAATATAATATGTCATAAGGCAAAAATATAATATGTCATAAGGCAAAAATATAATATGTCATAAGGCAAAAATATAATATGTCATAAGGCAAAAATATAATATGTCATAAGGCAAAAAATAAATATATAAAAAATTAATATGTCATAAGTGATATAAAATTAACAAGGATTTGAATGGATTTGAATGTTTGACCTTAATGCAAGTGATTATTTATGCCAGCATACTGCCATTTGAACAGAACAAAAAAAATAACTGGCGAATACAAAGTTTTACAGTGTGCACAAATACAATACTGATCCTAGAATCAAAGCACACAGTTACTCTGATTCTAGACAGAAATGCTGATCAAAATGTAACTAAAGCTGTTATTTTTTTATGGGTACTATACTAGTTAATATTTGACACAATTGACTGAATTCATTGGAATTATAGAATTTCTAATGAAAAAAATTATTATGCATTAAAGAAATCACAATTCTAAATATTGTTTTACCAATTGTTTTTATTCTGAGATTTTATTTCTTTCAGAAAGAATTTCTGTGAATTGTTATTTAACTGTCAATGTTTATACTTAAAAACAATCACAATGTAAGAAAAGGGTAGGGATTGGAACACACATATCACACTCCATCATGGAGCTTCATTGCGCAGGCCTGAGGACTTTTCCATGCACCTAAGTGACATTACATTAAGAGTTGCTCTGGCAGGTCCACTCAAACCTTAGATATTCTTACAGCTATTTGTAATATCATAATATCTTTATTTACATTCTTTATAAGAATTCATTCACATCCGATCATAAATAGTAAAACAAAAGAAATAGATCATGTTCTTTGTTCGGTTCATAAAGTATGCTTTTATAAGTTATGTAGTGCAATCCTTTCTGTCTTAGGTGATGTATTTTAGCCCTTCACTCAAGAAAATAATGTAAAGAACACATAAAAAAAATAAAAATAGGCTTTCACTTAGGTGTCGACTGTTAAACAAGTTCACTTAAATTCGACTTGAAAAATTAATCTGATTTGAACAAGTTTGTCAAATAACTTTTTATTTCACATTGGTAAGTGTTTTATGCTTGTGACAGTAAACCAGTCTCGGTTGGTGTGATCGTCAGCAAACCAGTCTCGGTTGGTGTGAGTATCAGTAAGCCAGTCTCAGTCAGTGGACATCAGTAAACTAGTCTCAGCCAGTGAGCGTCAGTAAACCAGTCTTGATTGGTGCACATCAGTAAACCAGTCTTGGTACACGTCAGTAAACTAGTCTCACTCTGTATGCAAATAACTTCATAACTTTCTTTTTCTCTGTGTGAAAATAGTAAAAGTGACGTTCATATTCAAAAATATCAAATTTGGTATTTAAAATCCAAATCAGTCTCACAAGTCTAAAGTCAAAAATGCCACTGGCTTAAATCGAAATGCGTCAAAAATCTGTATTAAAAACTTACAACAATCTTCTTAATCTATAACAATCCAAGAAACCAAGCCTGTCCAGGAATCTTTTATTGAGATAAGAAAGGCTGTAATTGGTCAAGACTGGTAGGGAAGAGCAAACCATTACCATATTTCAAAAACTATGTTTCTGATTTTCTTATTCAACAAATAGCAGGGAGAACACAAATTCTTTTTTCAGGTAAGGCTTTGTGCTCTCCTTCATTAACATTAACAAAGTGAAGAACAACTGTGAGGCTATATCTTTTTTCCAATCAAATTCACTGCCTCTCTAAAATCATTGTTGAGGCTGGTTCCCTTGAGAAATAAAAACTTTGGAATTGTGTAGGTTTGTGAGTATACATGCAATATTTTTGAAATGACTGACTGTCTATTGGGAATATGTGTCAAATCAGAATTAGCATATCAAAAGATCCTGTAAAATAAAATCGAATCTGCTGAGTTGCTTGCTTGCTTGGTATGATGTTCGAGAAAGTAAGTTGAAGAATTTGGCTTTCAAGAGCTTTATTGTCCTCAATATCAATAAAGCCATCAGATAAAAGCATTAATTCATTTATTTATTCTTTATCTGTATATAAATACTTAGTATATTACTAATACAGTTAGTATTCACAGTATATTACTACTACAGTTAGTACATTACTAATACAGTGTTCATTTTTAGTATATTATACAATTAGTATGTGCTGTTAGAATATCACTCATACAATTAATATGCACCATTAGTATATTACTTATACAATTAGTATGCGCCGTTAATATATTTTTATGTTTTGCTTTTTTATATACTTTTATTTTATTATCCTTGATCAAGTTCTGATAAGTGCAGGGTGAAACAGGTTAACTCTCAATCTGTAATATCGGTCTTTTTCTATATGGCAGTGGATGTTGGACAAACTCCTCACAAATGAAGACTTGAGGCAACAGAAATATGGTTCTACAGAAGGATGACTGAACATGTGAGCAATGACGAAGTTTAAGAGAAAACAGAAACAAAAAGGAAACTTTTATAATTAGTATCAGAAAGAGACAGTTGAAATTTTTAGTGCACATAATGAGGGAAGAATGCTTAGAAAATTTGACACTCACAGGGCAGATTGAATGCAGGATGTACAGAGGAAAGCAATACATATAACTAACGTGCTTGTGTAAATAGTTGGCAGAAATGGGATTAGGCAAGAGAGCAAAAAGACAAGATTTATTGAGAGCTACATTGGGCAGTTGTCCTGGGTATGATGATAAACTACATCTGGCAGCAAGGTTCCCAGCCATGAGCAAATAGTGAACCCCTCTCCCCAAACAAAAATCAACAATACATCTTTATAACAAAATGACAACACTAAAAATATAAAAAATATATTAAAATTAACAACAATACAGGTTTTATTATATACAAATTATGTATCTAAAAACAAATGAAAACAAAAAAAAAAAAACCTAAAAGTATAAAATTATGTACAAAATATGTACATTTTGTTATTAAATAACCCACAGAAAGTTGACATACCACTAACCAATATCAACCAATTAATAAAGGGCAGGAAATTATGAAGGGACATACCACATACAATTCAGGTCTTACTTTTGTCTTGGATTTAACGTCAAATTAAAAACATGCCATACTTAAATTTTGCCATCCTTAAATTTTGTACCTCCAACAAACTCTGAAAGTGTTTTTTTTTTTTATTTATTATTATTTGATTAGTTGTCTTCATCTTACTGTTGTTGTCTTTTTTTTTCTTTTTTTTTTAACCAGCTATTTTGGACAAACATCCTAAGAATTGTTTATCCGAAGAGAATATTTCAACTTGATAAATTCCTCGGGGAAAAAATAGTTTTTGATTTTGGAGTGAGAGAGATGATTTGAAATTAAAGAAAGCATTTGAAATTGCCAAAGTAGATATATTTTCAAAGTAACAACTCAAAAACAGAAATCATTAACAAGAAAACAATTTTTGACTGAGTATTTCAATGTAAAAAAAAAAAAAAAAAAAAATCACATTTTCTGTTTGACTCTCCTAAACAATGGCTAGCAACTAAATTTTACAGACTATTCTTGCTATAATTTATTTGTTTTTTTTTTTTTTTTTAGTTGTATATCAACACCTCTGTGATTATTTAATGCCAAAATCTAAATATTTTGTACACAATTTTATTTATTTTATTTTTTAGAGATAATGTTTATAGTGATACAAGTTATACTAATTAACCCATAGCTGGGGAGAGAAGAGGTGGTTTCATACCTTTCTCAAGAGCATTTATGCATAAATAAATATGACAAACCTAACTTGACTCTCCAATTAACAATTCTGAACTATTATCCATTACACTATCTGCACCTCCAAGCATACATCATCCGGTATTCCCAAGTGGTACTGACCAGGCTCAACATTGTTTAATTTTATTGATTGTACAGGAACAGGTGTTTCAATGTGATGAGGCTATAATTGATCCTCTCTGGATGCCCTGCACCAGTAACCTTTTGTCAGACTATGCTAAACTTATTTATAAATGCTTCATTCTTTTAACATCTGTCCAAGCCTCAAATGAAACTCCAACAAATAATCCACTGCTAAAGATCCTGGAAAAATGATCAGCATTTTTTTCTCATTCCAGGAAGTATCCAACAACTCCTATCATGCTTTGTCTTTACAAGAATCAGCTAAAAGCTAAAATAAAGTATTGCTGCCATATCTGGGTGGCAGCTGCTCAATTATCATGTTCCAGCCCTGACAGAATGCAAAATCTTTTATACAAGTTTTTTTTTTTTTTGAGAACGAGGAGGTGGAGTCTTATTCTCCAGTCTTCAGTCACTTTCTTACAGATGCAATGTAACAAACCTGCTCTATTCCTATTTCCATGACAAATGTTCAGATGAGCTCTATCCCTTAGATTGCACTAGCTCAGACATACCATGTTACTTCCAAAGTTAGGTAACAGCCATTTTCTTCAAACTCCTGACATCAATAGAGAATTCCACTGAGACAGCTTTTCCCAAGAACTTATACTTCATAGAATAAATTTCTGCATGGATGTTGCTTCACTACAATTGCAAACTTGTAGGGGAGTTATAACTGAGTAAACAATTATAAACCCACTAAAATATATATATATATATATATAAAAATTCATTGAAACTGAGAAACAGCAAGATGTGGAAACAACATAACAGGTATTATTTATTATCTGGTTGTTAGGCGATATTGGAGAAATGAGAAAAACTAGTATAGTGTAAATTCTAAGTTGGGATCAAATGTACACTATTTACATTATTCAGACTATTGTCCTCATCTTTGTCACCATATTTATTACATTTCGGCCATTGTATGCTCAGGGCTTCTTCAGGTTGTTGGAATGTCAAACTGAACCTTTTATTTTGCTCACTGGAGTAGACTGTTCTAGTGCCATGATTAATGGATGTCAGTTATCAGTTATCTCCTGTTAATTCCCCTCTCCAAGTTCTCCACTGCCTTAACTGGGTATTGAACTAGATCTAACCAATAATAAATATTGCGACAAAGATGAAGACAATAGTCCCAATAATGTAAATAGTGTACATAATACCTCATCTCAGAAATATAGACAGATACTGTGGGATCAAATGTAGCTCAAATATGAAGATAAAGGATGAGTTTATACAGACTTTCTCGTAATTTTTTTATACATGTGTCATGAGTGTCCAGATAATTTAGTTGAAAAATAAAAGTGTCTGGAGCTTTCTTACCTCAATTTTTTTTTAGTAGACTAATGTTATGATTGTGACCTGAATAAAGAAAGGAGCCAAAATTTTTGTTGACCCACACCTTGACTGCCTGTCTAATAATGAGAGTGTCACATGTTTTTTTTGTGTGTGTTGAGGAGAAAAGTAGTCTGGATTCTCATTGGTTTAGAAAGAGCGAATTAATGATAATTATTTTTTACAATATAAGTAATTTTTATTTATTTATTTTTTAATGGAAACAACAAAGTGCCCGTAGTGTCAAGACGATAAACTACGTCCAACAGCAAGGCCTCTGATCAGGAGGTTCTGAGGAGTGTGGAACCACCTCTTAATTGCTGGTGCTCCCTGGTCCACCCTGACCCAAGGTGGTAGCACCTGTTAGGGTCCCAACTATTGGCAAATAGTCACCCACCAAACTGTGTTCAAAACACTATAAAAGTGTAAAGATAGGTTTTAATACCCGAAATTCTTTGTAAAAAAATTATTACCAGCAATACATTTAAAAAAAAAAAAAAAAATATTACCAGCTATACATTTTTGAAAAGCAAATATTACCAGCAAAGGAAAATTATTGCCAGAAAGATTTTTAAAGGAAAAAATATTACCAGAAATAGATCTTTGGAAAAAATATTACCAGCAATGAAAATTTTGTTGGCATTAAATAACCCATTGAGGTTGATATGCCGTAAAAAAAAACAAACCAAACCAAAGTGACAGTATGACTAATTTTTTTATTTATGTATCCTTTTTATATACACAGAAACCTCTTCAAGTGTCAAGCATTTTCTTATTCTCCTTATCCTCTCAATCTTCTCTTCCTATGACTTTCTCCTTAATTCATATCACCCACCACATTCATCATAACTATTTTTACAATAACTCTGTACCTTAAGTTACTCTCGAGCCTTGTACTGTGTGAACTTTAGTATAAAAAGAATAAAATAAAGATGTTACAAATGGATTTGTCTAGCTATATTTTATGGGGAAAAAGAACAAACTCAGGTGCCTCAATGACAGGAAATCTGTCGTTTGTGAATAAAAGAAAAGATTTTTATTGATTCCAATAAAACACAGTTCAGTACATAAAGAATAATACTTTTCTGAAAGTTTCACTGGAATTACTGCTAAATGCAGCCAACAATTGAATGCAATCAAAACAAACTTCTGGCATTGCGTAAATTATGTTCATCAGTATTCAATTACATGTTTGATAGCCTTTCAAGTTGAAGCCCTTCCAACATTTTGTAGTTTTATCTTCATGGTCAACATTTTGAAAATGAAGATGAAAAACACAAAGCCAGTTCTTGCGTATGAATCAATATTTCCACAGTTGACAGTTATCATTCATTTATAATTCTACAAACAACAGCCACCTACGTTAATGCGAAGCTCTTCAGTAAAATGAATAGAGCACTCCAACTGATTGATATTTGTTTACATTTGTTAAAACAAATTGCTAGATTTAGCTGCCTCATTCTGTTGAATGAAGATAACTAGTGATAGAAACTCTGACACCAAATTAGTTGGGTTTCAATCCTGGCTTGAGGCATTTGGTTGTCTAGTCGCACTGAAACAGTACTGTCTATGAATGACATATATATATATATATATATATTCTGGGCATGACGACAAACTACATCAGGCAACACAGGAAGTTTTGAGGAGCACGGAACCACCTCTTAACTGCTGTTGTTCCCAGGTCCACTCTGAACACTTGGTGGTAGCCCCTGTTGGGCTCCCTGCAATGGGCAAATAGTTAACCCCCAAATGGAGGTCAAGACACTATGAAAGTATAAACGTTTCTATAGTAAAAATACCAGCAATAGACTTTTTTGAAGAAAAAATAAATTTCGGCATTAAATGAACCATAAGGGGTTGATATGCTGCTATATATATGTAAATAGGATAATGATATATAAATTTTTATATATCAAGAACAGTCTTGCAGGAATGATGTATGACAAAGTGGAAAAGTTTTCATTTGACATATATCGTCCCTTAGGACTTCATCAGTCTAGGTTTGTTTGCACTGATGCAATTACACATTTGCATGAATAAGAAATGCTGGAAATTTTAAATCTTGAAAATTTCATATATATTATAAATAATTATATTACTTCAAGTATATATAATCTCATTCATATTTTCTCAGTCCAGCTAGAGTTATTAATTTCACATTCTGACCCTCCACTTACTGCTTGAACACTTATAAAGCCTCTGGGCCTCAACTATGATAATTAGGCAGTCATTTACATATCACTACATATATATATATATATATATATATATATATATTGTAGAGTAGTTTCACAGTGGAGGCTTGTATTTCACTAAGTCGGTCCTAAAATAGGTTCGACGTACAAAACGTTAGGAACTTGATATAATAGGTAATGACGCAGAGAAATCTAGTGGTGGTCACTGATACTTTTAGTATCCAACTAATGGTCATCCGACATCGACTGACTGACCAACTCTGCCACTTAGCGACTCCTACTACTCCTACTTATTATAGGTGGGAGAGTCTATATATATATATATATATATTTGGTTGGATTGATATGAGTTTGTAACCCTGTGTTTCACGCTTTTGCAATTGTCAGACGATCGCAAAAGCGTGAAACCCAGCCAGGGTCACAAACTCACATCAATCCAACCAAATATGTTAGCTCTATCTCTAATATTGAGCGCTTTCTAATAAGTACCACATATAATACATATATATATATATATATATATATATATATATATGTGTGTGTGTGTGTATATATATATATATATATATATATATATATATATATATATAAGTGTATTACTGTAAGTACTTTGGCTTATGGACATATCACATTGAAACACTGGTTCTCATACAATTACCAAAGTTAAGCAATGCCAAACCTGGCTACTACATAGATGGGTGATGACTTGGGAGTACCAGGTGCTGTAAGCTTAGTTGTGTGTGTTGTGTAATGAATAACAGTTTGAAATTAGATATTGTAGGCCTGTGTTCCAATTCCAGTTGGGTTTGTTATATTCACTTACATGCAAATAACCTTAGGGAAAAACATGACACTACCTCTTCTGCTCTTGCTACGTGTTAATTAGACATGTTTATATATCTGTAAATTATTATCTCCAAAACATTCTTACAAACTCAAAATATTTTGGGGCTTTAAATAACCTGAAAAGGGTCAATAAGCCATCAAGACAAATCAATCAACTATAAGTATTACTATATATAAATATATTACGGTAAGTAATATATTACTATATTACCTTTAATCCTTTTTCCTAAGTTTATTCTAGTGTTATATGGAATAGTTTAATTTAGTGACTGAGATCAAAAAAATTGCTTCACAATTAGGTATAACAATTATTCAGGGTTTCCATATTTATTTTAGGTAAAAAACAAAGCCACAAAAGGAATGTCTTTGATGTGAGAAAAGACAAAGACTGAAAGAATCAAACTAATACTAAATGGATTTCATCATCAAAAAAAAAAATAAAAAAAAATAAGATCAGACTGCAGAAACCAAACCAAAAGAGAATGTATTATTGAATAATGAACAATAACAAACAGAGAATAATGGAATATGAATAATAGAATAATAAAATATCATTAATAGAATCAGAATATCAGAAACTGAAGCTAAATAGGAATATTACTGTGCATCAAATTCAGTATATAATTAATTTATACAGAAAGGATTTTTAAACACTTCTCACATCTTGCCATGAAAAATGTTCTACTAAAGTTTTGCCTCTCTTCAGTTCGTTAATTCTGATTCCAAACTGAAAGCATCACCTGATTTTACAATTTTACAAGACAATCTTATATGACAAAGCTGACTGGGACAATTTCAGATCCTACATTGCTGAATCTCTCCTCTCAGGTTTCTTCAGAGACAGAGTTTCCACAACTGCCTCCCATATCTAGGAATGGATACTGTCAGGCATTTATAATCTTACCTCAAAGAAAAAACATTCCGACAGAACCAAATAGTCAATCCTTTTTTCACACCAGAATGTGCTGTAGCTACTGTTATCCCTCCTCGCAATTCTGCAACAGTAAGCATTGTCGAATTCAGCACTGCCCACAATAAGTGCAAGAATTCTATAAAATGCAAAGAGCAACTGTACACAGTCCAATCCAAGGTAGAGAACAAAAGACTTGGACCCTGGAAGTTCTTGAAAATCTTGAATAAAATTCTCAATAAAAGCAAAGTGTCTGAACCATCTATCATAAATAGTTTTATGTTTTTAAGAATGCAGGTAAGTGCTATTGTCTGTTACAATATTGACCCATTAGTTTCCTAAGTCTCATCAGCAGACTCTTCAAATCTATACTCAAGAGAATGGTTAAACACCTCAACAGGAACAACTTCCTGAATCATATCCAGGATGGATTTTGTCCTGCTAGATTCATAGCAGTTGTCTTAACTGTCATTACTTACAGAATCAATGAGGCACTATATAATTAATTTATCATATGGACCATCACCCTGGGTCAACCTAAAGCCTTTGACAAGTGTGGTGGCCT
Source organism: Acanthosepion pharaonis (assembly GCA_903632075.3). Lineage (NCBI taxonomy): Eukaryota > Metazoa > Mollusca > Cephalopoda > Sepiida > Sepiidae > Acanthosepion > Acanthosepion pharaonis. The sequence continues at coordinate 596,274 of CAHIKZ030000516.1, read as the reverse complement.
TGTTAGGGCCACCCATAAAGATACAAGAGAGGAATTGAGTTAAACAAATATATTAACAGAAACAGCAATACAAACATATATAAACGAGAGTGTTGCAGTAAGAATGTTCAGTCCAAATGTCAGAGCTGAATGCTAGAAACTTCCCTCACCAAAAAGGCTATACCTGTTCCTATTTCTAGCTGAGATAGTCCATGTGTGTGTGGGTGAATTACCATTACAACAAAGTGTGGCACTGGGAGCTGCTACAAAAACTCTTGTTATGTAATCTCTGGAAGGGCTCTCTCAATTACCAAGTCCTTCCTAACAAGTAGGTCCCTGAAGATTATGTTTAACAGACAGTCATCTGAATCACTTAAAATCAATGCCAGTATTCCACAGAGTACTCTCCTCAGTTCTACCCTCTCTCTCTACTGTATATTAATCTACCTAAGAGCATACTCTGATAATTAGTATCTATGTGGATGATACAACTGTTTACAGGTGTACCTCCGAAAAGCTGAAAGACAAGAATCTCATCTCTCCTCTGACCTAGCTCAGGTGGCTCAATGGAGAAAGGGCTGGCTTGTAAAATTCAGTACAGCCAAAATCAAACTAGTAACATTTCACTACCAACCAGCAGACTATGAACTTTAACCTATCATAATGGATGGGTGTTCTCTGAAGGAGTCCCCTTGTCTTGAACATCTATTGGAGTTCCTCTCCCTAGACATCAAGTGGGATCTCATATCTGATCCATTGCTAAAGATGCTGTAAAAATAGCTGGTTCATTGTACCACTCCAGTAAGTACCTGACTCCCTCTGCTACACTATCTTTACTAGAGTCAGATCCAACCAAAAATGGAGTATTGCTGCCATATCTGGGCTGAAAATGCCCAGTCCTCATCTGCCCTTTTTTTCGGAGTTCAAAGGTGCCTACATGGCCTTGTGGATGGCTTATTCCCCCCCCCCATATAAACCCCTTTCTCATGCCTCTTGCTTCTCTATTACTATTTCCATGGTGTGTGCTGTGATGAGTTTCATTCCTTAGTCCCATTCACCACTGACCTTTTTAACTTGAATCCACCATGACATTTTTTTTTTTTTTTTTGGCAATGTTCACCCTTTACAAGTCTCAGGGACCACTTGAGGCAAAAGGTTATGTTTGGAGGCAATTTGTTTCTATAGAAGTGGAAGATAACAGTTAGACCTAATCTATAACAGGTTAAGAATGTAGTGGTTGGGGAAACAGCCTGTCAGGGGTCAGTTTCAAAGGGCAATGCTGCTCAAGTGGAACTTATCACCAATGGAATACAGAGGGAACATGGGTGGTTTGTTACAATGTAAGTGTGCATAGCATGTTCTTGCTGTGAAGGCTTGCATTGGTGGCACCAGGGAATGCAGTTCATCTGCGCACTTTCCATGGAAGTAGAAGAGCAGAGAGACTTGCCACATCCTGTCTGTGGGAGAGAGGTTGAAGGATGGAGAATAATTTGTCACCCACAAAGGCTTGGAGATGCTTTTTAACTATCAAGGCAGATTAGTGAGGTCTGGGCAAATATAACAACAGTACTCGATTTTTGACCTGATCTGACTCTTGTAGACGATAGCAGTAGTAGTCAGCTATTTTCAGGAGTGGTACAAAGAACCATTCATTTTATTTGGGGTGTGAGCTTGAGGCCAAACAGTCTTTTAAGGAACAGTGTTTCCCCAAGAGAACTTCTGTTCATCATGATTGGCGGTAGTCCGGGGTCAGATCGGCAATAATGGAATTTAACTAGCTTGGTCTTGTAAACAATGGCAAATCATTCCCTTTGTAACACATTAGTAAGAAGTTTTACTTGGACAGCTTCTTCGCAAGAACTGTTGCTTTGTGGAACAGGCTCCTTGTAAGATTTACACTGTTTACATTGTTCAGACTGTTGTCCTAATCTTTGTTGCCATATTCGCAACCTTTCAGCTGTTGTACACTCTGACCTTCTTCAGATGATTGGAATTCTGAACTGAACTCTATTACATTCACCAGGGTAGATTGTGTAAATAATTACGATGACTCATCTCAGAAATATAGACAGACACTAGTAAGATGTTTTTCCAATTAAAACAATTTTGACCTTTTCAAGTTAACTTTCCCGATGAACTTCACATCTTGCTCAAAGAACACCACACAGTAAGACACTACTTTAAGTGGCTTTTGAGGTTTGTATTGGGTAAACATTAGTACTTAAAAAAAAAAAAAAATAAAACGTTTGTAGAATGCAAATAAAAGTAAATATTATAGATCATTATACATTTGTGCCTGTAAGTATTTATTATATATACTTGTGTATCATGTGAATTTTGAAGACATAATTTTGAAGCTAATTTTAAGGAGGTCACATCATACAAGAGATATAAATTTGGCATATATACAGCTGGCCTTGGCTATGCCATTGACCAAACTATATACCCATTAACAGTCAAAATATGTAGCTGTATTTGAAATAAACATGATTTGGAAAAAATGATATTGTACTTAACTGTATCCAATATTCACATATTAGGATCATATAAAATACAAACATAGCAAATATGCATCTTTTCCATTGTTTACATTTATGAGAAGTTTAGCCGTTTCTTGTTTGGTTGTTTATGGCTGTATGCATTTGTGTAATGGCTATAGCATTACTAACAATACTTTTATCATTCCTTTTTACTTTTTTAACATTTAACTAGGTTTGGTTTATTTTCTTTAACAGCATATCAAGCTCAATGGTTTAATTAATTCCGGCAACATTTTTAGGATAGATTCGTATGAATAGAATATGTATTCTTTGGTTTAGATTGGTTTCGTTTATCTTGTTTAACAGCATATCAACCTCAATGGGTTATTTAAAGCTGACAAAATTTTTTATTGCTGGTAATGTTTGGTTTTGTTAAAAATCTGTTTCTGGTAATATATTTCCTTCAAAATTGTATTGCTGGTAATAATTTTTTCAAAAAAAGTATTACTGATAATAGTTAACTATTTGCCCATAGCTGGGACCATAACAGGTGCTATCACCCCAGGTCAGGGTGGACCTGGGAGCACCAGCAATTAAGAGGTGTATCCACACTCCTCAAAACCTCCTGATCAGTGGCCTTGCTGCTGGATGTAGTTTAACGTCTTACCCAGCACCTGGATGTAGTTTAACAGCTTATCCAGGATGCATTTAACTAGAAGATGAGATAAAGAGATAGAGGGAAAAAGGTTGGTTTATTGTAATTTGATCTCTCAAAAAAAGAACTCGCATGATGCTCAAGATACATGATAAAATAATTTTTTATAAGTGAAAATTTGGGGGTCACATGATACATGAGATCAGGTGTTACATGTGTATATACAGTACTTGTTTTTTTGTGATAAGTAAATATTGGTCTTTTATATACGTTGCTTACATGCTCTATGATATTCTCAGCATTTTGTAGAAAAATATTTCTATTGCCTCATTTCTTTTCATCGATGTAGAAATTGTCTAGCAATCACTGTCATATAGATTGATATTACATTTTAATCACTTTAAATGTTATTTTTAGTGGATATTTGCATTGAATAGATGATCTGTTTATTTATTAAATAGTATATTTATTTTCATCTACTGGCCTGAATGCTTGAGAAATATTATGAAAGAAAAACTTGCATTCTCCAACAGGATTTGAACCTGTGTCCCTCAGGGCAGAAAGTACCACTGTTAAGCCCAGCACACTTTAACCAACTTGGCCATGAACCGCACAAACTTTGTGCCTTCAAGCAAATTATTCATATCAGTACAGTCTTGTATCCAAACATAAACAAAGAGAATTTTAGTAGGATTTTTTTTTATTTATCTGACAGGTCTCCCCTGACTGACTGCTCTTCATGACCAAATTGGCACACTAGGTTTAATGATAGCTCCCTTTGCCCTCAGCATTCGCTGGTTCCCAGACTTCATGAGTTCAAGCGCCCTACGAGGCTGGCATCCCTTTCACTGCCGAAACTCCTAAATGTAGCCATCTCTTCTGCTCCAATAGCTTCATGTCTCGCACCTCTCGCCTGTGGAACTCCCTTCCCTTTTCCAGTTTTCCTGAGAGCTATAATCTTCAGCTATTACAAAAAAAAAATGTCAATTGACATCTCCAGTTGCCTTGATCTATCCACTATTCTTCTTCTCATCCTTTCTTCTATCACTCCTATCTGATCTTGTTCCAAATTTTCTGTAACCCCTTGCGTCCTAGTGGCTTCCCGCGTTGCTTGGGGTGAAACGCTTAAAAAAAAAAAAAAAAAGGTTCAAATCCAGCTGGAGAGTGCAAGTTCTTCTTTAAGATTTCTCAATCATTCAATCCAGAGATAGGAATAAATATGCTGTTTAATAAATAAACAGAGTGCCTACTCAAATACAAGTATCCACTAAAAATAACATTTAAAGTGATACAAATCTGTTGGATTAATAAAAAATACATTCTAAAATTCTTATTACATATAGACTTCAGTACTTCCTTTTTATTACTAAGAACATTTTCCTATTTCTTAATATTTTTCAAAGTTTCCTGGAGGCATCGTTTGTTGTTATTTTAAAATAGACTGCAGGACGAAAATTCAAAGGAACACTTTTTTTTTTTTTTTTGCTTTAATCAGTCTGAAGTGTTGACCATCTCAGTTAAGTAAAAACAGAAATTTTAGAGTTGGAGATAAAAGAAAATCCAGCGTCTATTAAATCGATCAGAAGATTTTAATATACAAAAGTAAGGAAGAGAAGCCAAAATAAATAAATAAATAAAAAAAAAAAAAAAAAAAATGAAATTTGATGGACAGGTATATATATATATATATGTCTGCTGTCCCCCCCTCCACAGACACACCTGGCAATGAATTTCATGCACCTGAAAGTAAGAAATTTATTGATCTCAAAGAGTATTTATTCCAATAGAGAAACAGTCAGGCAATCCTCTTATAAAAAATTCACAAGACCTGTTTCTCCGATGCTTCGTCATATTTTCCGTTTGCAAGGAAAAGGCTTTTATATTAATTTTTTTCCTTCCTTCCTCTTTATTATTATTTTCAGTTGTTCAATATTTACAACTCTCCCCCCCCACATAATTCTGTTTTTTTATTATTTTTTTTATTTTCATATTATGATCACTTAATGGAGGTTCTTAACATCAGCTTTATTAAAACAAAACGGATGAGAAGAAGATGATGTTGGCAAGAATCTACCGATTCTCAGAAAACAGATACTTTTTCAATCAGCAGCTGTTGCAGCAGCAGCAACAGAAGTGAAGGGGGGGCAACAACTGTACGAGCAAAGTAAAAGACTACAAGAAGGAAACATTACATTTTTGTAATAATTAAAAATGGTTTGGCAGTATAATCGCATTTCTTCAGCTTTTACTTGTCAAAATGGCTTACGTCTCAGCAGAATGGTCGGACAGACTTGAAAGCGTGAAGAGACGGAAAAAAAGACATACAAAGAAAGTAACAAGACGAAAGTAATCTTTTCATGTACACTTTCCTAATAGAGGCAGAATACCCACACAAACAGAGACAAAACATTTCTACGCATTATATATATATATATATATATATATATATATATATATATATATATATATATATATTTTACAATATGTTTTATTTGGCTGTTCTGTTTTAAAAAATAAAGAATTGCTTCTTACCATTTTATATAAGAGCTTGAATCAATAAGTTCACAGCCTGATACGTCACTGAATTTTGATCTATGGGATTATTGTTTACTACTAAATTAAGTGCAAGGAGATTATGTGGAATAATAAAGATCTGATGTATAAAATAAATGCATTTTTTCATCATTGGGATACAGACTTATTGATCTACTAATAGACTTCTCTAAACTGTAAGTCTGTATCAGATGCTGTACTACCCAACACCACAAAAAAAAAACAAAAAAAAAACAACTTTTCTCTCTATTCCTTCCAATCTGATGCAATGACCATACAGACCATAAATCAAAAACAATTGCAAGAATATAAAAGTTGCTTGCCTACCCAAGGGTCTGGGAGTGGCAGGAGTCATTTATTCAGAAACCCAACCATGACTTATTAAAAGGCATAAAACAGGGTGTCTAACACCTGAAAAGGTAACCATTTCTCCAGACATGTGTAACTTATTTTTAGCAATGATTCATGTTGCCTAGCAATGATCACTGATGAGATTGAAAAGCATTTAAATATAAAAAGGAAAAAAAAAATTTATTAAAATATTTGTTTATTTGTGAATATAGAAAACTTGTGTCTTAACAAGAAAAAGAAAATCCTAAGTGCTCTT
>CAHIKZ030000516.1:577500-585000 GCA_903632075.3 Acanthosepion pharaonis | reverse complement strand
AAGTCAAAAGGAAAAGCTATTTTTTGCTGGTGTGTTTCAACAAGAACAATAACCTTTATGAATTTTCATTTATATTACATCATTTAGCATCCTCCATGTTGACTTTTACAGATAACCTGATGAATATTTATGAATTCTCTTAAATTTAAAAATTTTAAAAACCTAATATTTTTACTTACTGTTGTAAGCTAGGTAAGGTTACTGAATAGAAGAATCACACGAATGTTGGTAATGAACGATAATACTTAGGACAAGAACAACACATATATGATTCGCCAGCAGTGTGCAAAAGAAGTAATCAACTGCTAGACGTGAGTCAAGCTGAATTCCACAATAAATCTCCAACTGCAAACTATGTACAATATTCACGACTGTATTTATGGGAATGGAGGCATACCCATTATCGCCCATAGGTATCCTACAACACTTACCTTTATAAATACATGTTACAAAAAAAATGAAAAAAAAACAAACTTATATTTGGCTTGGTAAAGTCCATCAGAGGGGGAATTGTGTTGGCAAATAATAGTTCTTCTTTCGAACTTAATATATATATAATAAAATCAAAATCTACTCAGAATTTATTATGATGATAATATATTTAAGCTCTGCTGACTTTAGCATTGAAAAACAAAAAAAAAAAAAAAATGAAACAAAAGCACTAGGGATAAAAGCTCACAGATCCAGAGCCTTCTCATTCATTGGCAAAACCCCCTCCCTGACTGACTATATCTTTAGGGATGTATTCACCATGCTTGCCTAATTGCAAGTTGGTAAGGCTATTTAACACAGAGATGAAGGTTTTGAATTCAGAGTTGTACTCCTCCTAGACTTGTTGCCACCCAAGTCTATAGAACCTAATCTGCCCTGTTATTAACCCATAGCTGGGGGACAAGAAATGTATTCATTTCTTCACCAAGGTTATTTGCATGTATGAATGTAATGAACTCCAACTCTGTTCTGATTTCTCAGTCCTGCTATCCATAATTACATCATTTGTCATTGAGCTCTTAATTATATATATATATATATATATGAAAAATTTCTCTGAGTTAACCTGTAGAATAAGACAATACTTATAAATGTAAAAGACAATAGGAAAACTGTAATATTAGCCAATGTGTTTCGTCCAATGTGGACTTTTTCAAGGCAAAAACGAAATGAATTTATTAAACAACGTAACTAATAATAACAAAACAAAATGTCCTAACAAAATTACTACCCTCCCAAGTAAACATACATGACAGTATCAAGAAATCAAAAGAAAATGGTTGAATCCATCAACACAACAATAAAAACAATATCTCCACACATGACAGTACTTGAGGTAATTTTCAGTTAACAGTATGAATATAATGGCATTCTCTAAATTCTTCCAGTTGCTAAGGACATTTTGTTGAGTTATTATTAGTTTAATAAATTCATTTCGTTTTTGCCTTGAAAAAATCCACATTGGACGAAACGCATCGGCTAATATTAGTTTTCCTATTGTCTTTTACATTTATAAATATAAGAGAAAGAATAAACAGATTAAGAATCACTGTTCTTAATATTTACATTTTTATAAAAAAAAAAAGTGCTTGATACAATGTAAAGTAAAATATTATATTTTTTATCATAAAATATTTTCCATCACTACACAAAAGTTTCTATATCTTGGAACTTAAAATTGTTTCATCATCGGGTGATATTGGGTAGCTAATGACCCCAACATTGCCTCATGATGGAACAATTTTTAAGTTCCAAAACAGAAATTGTGTAGCAATGAAAAATATTTTATTATATGTGTGTGTGTGTGTGTGTGTGTGTGTGATTAGAATGAGTGATGATCAGATGCTGAAAAATACTCATGTATAGCCAACTTTTTCATGGTAAGCGTAATATAGGCTGTCCTTGGTTATGCTTCAAGGACAAACTTAAATACAATTTAAATGCTGCAAACATCCTATAAAGGAGTTCGAACTTGCTGTTGAAAACTGAGCAAACTAGAGAAACATCTGATACTGAGGTATAACTATCTTTGAAAAGAATCATCTCAACCATCTGAGAGAATTAAGAACCAACACTAAATCTCAGGCTAATACATCAGCCTATATGACATTCAACTCTTCAGCATGTCCCTTGTGTGGACTCGTTTGCAAATCCCGTGTGAAACAAACATAAAAACTGAACTGAAAGACATTCATACATTGAAAATGACGGGGGAGTCCCTCATATATATATATATATATGTATGTATGTATGTATGTATGTATGTATGTGTGTATAGCGGGTCTTGAGAAGAAAATATATAAACAAAAATAAGAATTCAAATTAACATATGGCATTCTTTCTCTCTCCCTCTCTCTTTCATTCTCTCTAAATACTTCTCTCTCAACTAAAGGGAAAGCAACCCTCAAATAAAAAGAGGAAGAAGAAGAAAAAACTGAACCTGGCCGAAAACACCAGAGGTTTGTGGGACCAAAGCTTACTTAGTTAAGACTCTAAATCTACCAAAATCTACCCCACATAATTACTGTTATATAGAAAATAAAGGGATAAAAGAAAGGAACATTAAAAAATAAAATAATTTTGGCCAATCAAAAAAAGTTAATGCAAAGACATTTTTGATGTTAGCCAAAACCAAGGTTTGCACCAGTCTCAGAGTCTGGTCAAAATGATATAAGCTCATACCTCTAAGCTAGACAAGGACAGTAATGGCAAGAGGGCTGACTGGAGGTGCGATTGTTAGAGAAACCAGCCATATGTGATGTGTGAAGTAGCTAAAAGGTGATTTACTAATGATATTTCTGCCCTTCTTCAGGCCAAGAAAAAACAGTAGATTTACACTGAGCTATTTCTAAGATGACTGCTACTATGAGCAAGGTCTGACATGGGAACTACCAAGTCAAAACAAACATTTCTCCAGATTGCTACCAATATCCACCTTAAAAATGAACATTTCACTACACTGAGCACCAGAAGACTTTTTTCTAAAGTAAATAAATAAAATATGTAATATATTTGCATATTCCCTTGAGTCAGTTTGTTTTATTCCAAATATCCAGTTAATAATTACCAAGAATAACTGACACACTTTATATATATATATATATATATATATATATATATATATTATATATTTCTATACATAATCTGACAACTAATAATGCATTAGAAAGTAATTTTACATTAGCTCAGCAAATATACCAAGAAATCAAAGTACTCTGATGAAACTCATTTGACTTGTCATTTCACAAAAAATAAAAAAAAGTCATTTGCATCATTAAAATAATGAACGAAAGAAAAATGTATTTGACAAGAAATGTTTTCAACAATGTATAGTCAAAATGTGTAAATTAATTTATTTAAGAAAAAAAGAGAGGAAAAAAAATGAAGAGACCACTTCATTTTTCAGTGTAAAGTTGTGTAAATGTGGCATCTTTTGGCCTCCTTGTTAAAAAATATGCAACCTTTGTTCATTTAGAGAAGTTAATGAAAAATTATGAGAATTTTGACTGAAAACATTTCTTTGGAGGGAAATAAAGAATCATTAATTAGTAAATGGAACTCAATAGTTTCCTTTAAAGAAAATATGAAAGCTAATGACAAAAATGATTTGAGCGTTTTCTTGTTTTCTTTAATAATAGGCTTTGTTGTTTAGTTTTTCTTTCATAAATTTTACCATCCTATAATGTCTGGCACATTGGGACAACTCAACAACATGATAATTTTAAAGCATTTGGCAAACTTATTTGTTTTAATTTCAAAATATCAGTCTAAACACTTGATTATGAAACTATGTGTAGATATGAAAAAAAAGGAAAATTTCTGGAGATCTATGAGGGGAGAAATTTTGCTTGAAAACATGAAATCTGATCATCTGTTCCTTCATGGTCAAGCAATAAGTTGTGTCAGAGGGATGTAGTTTCAATTTCTGACAAAAGGTGTATATTTTTCTTTAATAAGATTTCACAAATATTCAGATTGGTAGGTGAAAATAAATATACTGTTAATAAATAAGTGGAGCACCTACTCAAATATGAATATTGACTAAAAGTAATGTTTAAAATCATACAAATCTGTTGGATTAATAAAAATCCATTCTAAAAATATCTTTGTTTATGTTTGGATACAAAACTATATACAGATATAAAAAAAAAAAAGAAAACTTTGAGAGATCTATGAGAGGAGAAATTTCACTTGAAATCATGAAATTAGCTTTGCCTGGCCATCTGTCTCTTTCATGGCCAAGTGGTAAGGCATTCCTGGCTAAATAGTGGTGCTTCCTCTGCCCTGAAGGATGGAGGTTTGATTCCTGCCAAAGGGTGCAAATTTTTCTTTAATAAGATTTCTTGAATATTCAGATTGGTGAAATAAATAAATATAGAGTTTAATAAATAAACGATGCACTTACTCAAATACGAGTATCCACTAAAAATGTGCATCTAAATAGGTAAGAGGTTGAAGTGACTTTAGTATCTGTCTATATTTCTGAGATTAGGTATTATGTACACTATTTACATTATTATTTGGACTATTGTCCCAATCTTTGTCGCCATTATCACAACATCGTTGTACACTCCGACCTTTTTCAGGTGGTTGGAATGTCGAACTGAACCCTTTATTTTGCTCACTGCGGTAGACTGTTCTAGTTCCACGTGCCATGTCTAATGGATGTCAGTTATCTCCTGTTAATTCCCCTCTCAATGTTCTCCATCGCCTTAACCAGGTATTGAACTCACACTCTTTGGGTCCTTGACACATGACACAGTGGATAAAGGCATTAATTAGATTCAGTGACAGGATCTGAAGAAGGCCGGAGTGTACAACAGCCGAAACGTTGTGATAAACATGGAGACAAATATGAGGACAATAGTCTGAATAATGTAAATAATGTTGAAGTGACTTATTTTAAAACTGCTAAAATTCCATGGCTTACTTTCAAATATTTAAATGAATAACAAAATACTAGACAATTTTCTTAAATATGAAGAGGAAACTTGAGGCAACTGAAATATGGTTCTACAGAAGGATGCTGAGAATACCATGGATGGAACATGTGAGCAACAAAGAAGTCTTAAGAAAAATGGGAACTCCTACTTTGAATCAGAAAGAACTGTTCAATTTTCTGGGACATATAATGAGTGTCATATAGGAATAAAGTGTCACTGCCGACACTTGAGTTTGAACATAGATAACTAGTGAGCAAACACAACCAAACCCATTACTGAATTAAGTAGAACATGTAACCATAGAGGAAACGCATATATGTAGGAAGTAGCTGACGACAAAGTATCAATTTTTTCTAGTCTATCCTCTATTACTATACGGATATATATTCTTTACTCAATTCACTATACTATTTCTGTATATGGATCACTTTATGGATTACTATTCGAGTGAATATTATCAAGCAAGTACTATTAGTGAGAGTGCTATTTGAAGGCATCCGACACCAGCATTGTTCAATGGCATACTATAGTTGTATCTGCGATTACAAAGTCTCTTCTACAATGAGCATTATGAAAGTGGCATCGAGTATTCATTGACATCACGAAAATGAGGAAAGATGGCTTAGAGATTTTTGAGACTCATAGGACATATTGAAGGGAAGAGAGACAGAGGGAAACAGTGAGTAATTTACCTAATGGGTTTGTGTACATGGATGGCAGAACAGGTTTCTGAGAGGTAAAGAAGCAAACATTGTTTAGAGCAACAAAGGATAGGAAGTTGTGGAGAGACATGATCTCCTGTGTAATGAAGGTTGGTTGATTTGGTTTAGTGATATACCAACCTCTATGTTATTTAATGCTGAAATCTAAATATTTTTTTAATGTAATTTTATGCTTTCAACTACAGATATTTTGTATATAATTTTATGCTTTCAAAATAAATGTATGTTTTTAGATATATAGTTTGTAGATCATGAATTCTTGGTAATTTTGCTATAAAAATGTATTTTTATAGTTTTTTAAGTGTTGTATTAATTGTCATTTTGCTATAAAAGATGTATTGTTGTTCATTTTATTATAAAAATGATCTGCTAATTTTTGCTTGGGTGTTCAGTATTTGTCTATATCTGGGACCTGACAGGTGCTATCACCCCAGGTTCTCAATACCTCTAATCTGCTGACTGGGGGCATTGCTGCTGGATGTAATTTATTGTCATGCCCAGGATGAATTTAATGAAGAGACATTGCGCATAAAATAAGGTTTAAGAGGAGAAACTATATTTTTGGCATTTTTTAAAGAAGCAGAAAAATGATTAACAATACCATGTCTTTTTTTTTTTTTACTTGAAAGTAAAATTTTTTCTTTCTTTACATCTGCACCAATAATAGAACCCAAAGCATTGCTAGTCATTGAATTTTAAATGCACCCTTTGCACATTTTCAAATTTGAATGAAATATCTAATCATCTGATGTAATCAAATAACCTGTCACCCCCATGTGTAACTACACAATAGATAGTAACTACCTATAAGTATCTGTAAGTCAACGGACTACAGAGACTAGCTGGGATCTGTTGAGTATGACTCAGACTTACAGAAGAACTACTGACCTTCCAATAGTAGTACTCACTACTGGATTGACTTGCGTTGAACATGCGCATAACTGTTACCTTATTTCTTATTGTACTGGTTTTTACAATAACCGTTACTTATTTTATCCACCATTTTGTTCAAGTATATATTCCTATTAGAACAGAATATGACATTGTCAAATATATTAAAGGGAAATAGTTTTTATTGAACTATTTAGGATACTGTCATTTAAAATTACAACCACTATGGACCACATTCACCAACCAGATTGTCAGGGACAGGTTTGACTGAGGGACACAGCATTTTACTGTTCTGTCCATTAAATGTTACCATCTAACAGGCTGTTGTGCCAGTTCTAATGCCATCATAGGTTTTGAATTCAAAATTATTCTCCTAGACTGGTTGCCAACCAAAGGAAGTTAGCCCAGTCTGTTATGCTATTTAACCCACAGCTGCAGGAGGAAGAGATGGATTCATATCATTCTTATGTGTATTTGTAAACACAATGGTATCAGCTGAAATTTCATGCTGATAACCAGTATGATATTCTCATACTTTTTCTTTTATAAAAATGATTTCATTTTTATAAACATGTTAAAATTGTATTTGTAACAAGAGTTATTGAGCAAAACTTTCTTCAGGTGTATTTTATCTTGTTAAAAAATTTCTTGGCCTCGCATATTGTTGTTTGAAATTAAGTGTTCAAAATAATGTCTAGTTTCAAAAATAACATTTAGTTTAAATTATTTCTGTTGAATATTACTTCATTAGAATTTGCAACTAGTTTATTTTTACATACAGTCAACATTTTGCATTTGACAGCACAATATTTTGGAACCAAGACAGAGGCAATATTTAGTGAAAAAAAAAAATTAATCAATCAGCAACAAATATATTGAGATGAATTATATTAGTTTCATTGCTGGTATGTGAAATAGACAAATGTTCAAAACAGCTGACTTGACACTTGTTA
>CAHIKZ030000516.1:550000-572500 GCA_903632075.3 Acanthosepion pharaonis | reverse complement strand
CCATGTTAGAATGAATCTTGCTTGACTCCTGTTTTTGGTTAGTAAATACAATATATATTCATCACAACAAAGTGAGACACTTATAATAAATAATCAGAAGAATTTGTTATCTGAAGGATTCCCTTGTAAAAATTCAGTGGAGTAATAAATTTCTTGTAAATGTAATGTAGTACAATATTTCTGGTTTGTGTTTATGCTGGGTGAATGAAAAGAGTTTTTGGAAGTGATAAGTCTATCAGTAAAGGCTATATTTAATAACAGAAAGTGATATTTAGTTAACTTGACTTATGTTGTGATGCTATAACCCAACTTCCCCATTCATGATAATGGACGGACTGGTTGCCGATTAAGTACGACCACAGTGGACAGTCGAAAAGTCTTTGTTTGTTAACACCTATTGAGGTTAGCATACTACCGACTTTCTCTGTACTTAACACACCTACATCCGATTATAAACCTATTATTGAAAACCAACACTTGGGTTACTTTGTTTATTATATCTTGCACGAGATATAACAGTTTATCTGTGGTCTCCAGTTCTGGAGCTCCTCAATTGTATGTGTATTCCTTGCAAGTGCCCAGATGAAAAGATGAAGTCCCTAAATTTCTTGCCAGTAGGACAGTTTCCTTTTTTTCTATTAAATCATGGGAATTAGATTTTTTTTATTTCACGTGATCACTACAACCACTTATATATTTTGGTTCTCACCAGTTGAGATGCAGCTGCATCAAAACAAGAAGGCATCTTTGTAGTGAGCAAGTTGTTTTTGTCTGTATGTAAAAATTATAATGTGTGTGTGTGTGTGTTCATACGAACTAGGATAAAAAGAAAATATGTACATTTCGTTTACAACCGATACATTTCCAATACCCTTGCTTTTCTCTTCCTCCCCTTCTGTCACACTCCACATTGTTTATTTTTAAATAATAAGTATTCATTAATTTTTGAAAAAACAAAGCATTAAGAAATCAATTAACTAGAATCGCCTGAAGGTACCAAAAGGTTGAAACCAATGTAGCAGAATCAGCTGATCTAATTTATATATATATATATATATATATATATATATATATATTTTTCATTCTAGTCTGGGAAGTATGGAGATGTCAGTATGTTTGATATTGCTTCCAATTCAGCTTATTAATTGATGACACGTTAAAATATTTGATGAAGCTTAAAAGAATGTAAAGAATTAGGTTCTGTTTCCATTGCAACTTCTTCATAATTATTTGAGATTTGGGACTGTAGGGTTATCAAGCAATTATAGAGTTTTTGTTTGTTAATGGCATAAAGGAATTCTATAAATACATGCTTCTGAGAAGCAATGAAAATCAAAAAAATAAATAATAAAATCCAACTTTCTTGTCTTGATCTAAACCAAATTTTTATGATGATATTAATCATTGTAGGAACAGAATGATGAAAAATAAATAAAATAAACAGAAAATAAATAAAAAATTAGAGTAAGAAAAATTAAAGAGTAAGAAAAATTAAGGAGTAAGAAAAATTAAGGAGTAAGAAAAATTAAATAGAAAGCAAAATTAAATAGTAAGAAAAAAAAATCACAAATAATAGAAGCAAAATCAAAATAAAAAAAATAATATAAACAGGAACATATAACAAAAGTGGATTACCTCCATTAGAAACAGTTATTTGACAACAATCATATGATAGGAAGGTAAAAGTAACATTTTCAAAAGTCCTTATCATTGTTCTAGTCACTGAACAGCTGCTGTCCAGCATGTAATTGCTTTGTCAACATAGATTCAAAGTAAACAGTTTCTCAAAGTCTCTTACATTTATTATACACAGATTAAACTCTTATCCTTATTTTGCTTAAATTAAACACTTTATTTCATTTATAGATGTATACTTCTGATGTTATTATCCAAATAAGGGAGATAACTAAAGAATTAACTTATTTTATCCTTTGTTAATTTGTCCTTGTGATAGCATTTCTGCTCATTTCACTAATTCAGCTGCTTGAGACTTTAAATTGTTGTCATGCATGGTGCTATACCCTTTCAAAAATATCTAAACTGTCAGCTGTATACAACCTATTTCTCAGAACAATGGTTAAAAATGGCATCAAGTGAATGAAGTCTGTAGGTTTTAGTGAGGACCATCCTCCTTAGAACCTCATGGACTAGTACTACTGAATCACAAAGAACTGTACCAAATAACAGAAACCATATTACTTGAAGACTTTCAACAGCAGAAGCATCAATTAAAATGGATAGCATATATAACTCAAAGAGAAAATAAAAACACAAACAAGATGTTGGCATTCCTTACGACTTAAAACAAAAGGTTAGAAAGGAAAGAGAGATAATAGCTAATAAACTTGAGAATCCTATCTTCCATAAGAATTGTTTTAATAGAAAGATTTTATAAATTTCAACCGAAATTAACACTCTAGCTGCTTGATCGATTAATTAATTTAGTTTTTTTTTTAATCATTTCAACCCGTGTAAGGCAATAAAGCTAGTAAGAGACAAGGGGTTAATGAGTATGAAAGAATATTAAAAAAAGAAAAACATTATTAAGAAGTAAGAACAATAAGGGAAAGGGAATATAGACAACAGTAGATAACGATTGACATTGCATTTAAATTTTTGAAGATCAAAGTTGGCTGGAAAGCAGTAAGTCAAAATACAAGAAGTGCAAGAAAAGAAATTCATGGTTAGGAAGGTGACTTTTTGATGTTATCGGACTGTAGAGGTGATCCCTGCATGCAGCCCCTTTGGAAATTGCCTGAAAATCATACCATGGGTTGACCCAAGCCTTATGAGGGAAATTAGGTAAACAGGCCTGTTTGGGAACCATCAAATGTTGTACTAGTATGATATTGCAAGTCATTGTGACCAAGATTTTGAGTGCACTGGCCTTGTTCAGATCATGCCAGACAATGTGCTCTCAGTGATGACTTACCTCGGAGCTTGAAACGTGTGCGAACGTGTCTTGTTTGCATGATGAATCCAAAAAAAAACATGGCCGCTGTTGAAGACACGATTTATACATGCCGGTCTTGTCCAAAACCAGATTGTACCAGTACACATGCAAATTTCAGCGGTGTCAGACTAGCATAAAAAGGCGAGTCACCAGCGGCACAGCAGAAAGGCGAGTCATTCGGCGGACTTCGTGAAACAGAGTCGGACATGCGAATAGACTGGCAGACCAAGAGGCGGTTGAAGTAGGCGTGTCTGATTTGGGTGTCCATTTCACTACTGCCCAGTGTAACGGCCGAGAAAAGGAGTCTCGCAATTCATTTCTTTTAGGCAACCGACGGCGAAGAAGAACAGACGGTTTGCCGGCGAACCCTCTCATCACTTTTTGTTTTTCTCTTTTCTACACTCTCTCCAAGAAACTAACTAAGTTCTGCTCAGCATAGTTTCAGTATAAACCACAAGTTAGCTCTTTGGATGTTGAACAAACTCAAATGTGCCTGAGTAGGCATCTGCAATAGGGTTTTGGCTAGCCACCCTAGCAGACAGGTATACTTGGATATGAGTTGTCAGCCATTACTAATGATAACTCTCCTGTTGGAATTTCAGAGTGAGCCATTTAAATAAAGGGTTCAGTTCAGCATTCCTTGTATGTTACCCAAATTGATATAACCTGAAGAATGTCAGGGGGCATAACCATTGTAATAGTGTGATAACAACAAAGATGGTATTTATCAATTCACCCACAGGAATTGAATGTGGCACAAGGCCTTTTTAATGTGGGTATGTCCGAGCCCGTAGGCCCAGCCAAAAATAAAACCCATCTAAACCCGTCCAAGCGGGCTAGTTCAAATCAACCTCCTGAACGAAACCCCACCCCTTGGAGGAGGAGCTTCGTCAGGGTTCCTCTCTGCAAGCAGAGAGTTCGACAGACACCCGGCTCGGCAGCTCACAAAGCGCAGATACTACACTTTGATCCTAGCCACCGGGCCGAGCGGGTATTCTTTTTTTAGATAACAACAAAGATGAAGACAACAGACTGACAGTAAATAATGATAAGCCTTCATCTAAAAAATTTTGACAGAAATAATTTCTTCAAGTACCAATAACATTTTAAGTCAGGAATTTTTTTTATGGCTTTGTAGGGTTATTTAAACCTGGACATATTCTGGGATAATAAGAATAATTCTTTTCTAAGTGAATACTGCATTAATAATTTTTTTTTAAAAGAATAACAATGATTTTTTCAAATACAAGTTCTACTATTTAACCCATAATTAAGGTAGGAGATGGATTCATGCCTTTCGTAAGGTTATTTGCCTGTAAGTAATGTAACAAACTAGACCAGAATTTGAACTCAGTTCCTCAATTTCTAATTCCAAGCCACAATCCATTATGCCACTCACACATCCTTTGGGCAAGAAATTCAATCAGAAATAGTGAAGAGGCATCAAAATTTGTTTGGCACTTTTTAGAAAGATTTCTCTTGGAAGGAAATTAGCAAATTGCTCCTAAGGTAGTATAAATGTATCCAGTTGAATAACTTCTTTAATTAATTTCCTAATTATTTGTTTTAGATTTTATTTAAATAAATGTATTGAACAGGCTAATGATATTCTTTTAATGCCAGGGTCCCTTCAGGAATGAGCCAATCATGGCTCTTTACAGATTGCTTTTCTATCACTTATCAAATACCTGTTCTATGAACAGAGAAAAGGTTTCATACAACTTCTCTTCCCTCTCGAAATAAACGTCTGCATCATGGCATCTATTTTATAAATTTCTTTCTGTCCACTTGAATTTTATACTCTGGACATAGTTACACAGAAATTACCCTAAGAGAAACATTTTAATGATTTTCTAATGTTAATATTAACTCTACAAACTTACTTTTTCATTTGTTTAAACAATTCGGCACAGTTTTGAGAAAAGAAAATCTAATTAAACGGATTATTTTGACTTATTCAGATAATTATTTTGGCTCGATTTGCTAAATTGTGGAGAAAATGTAGAAGATGTACAAATGCTAAATTTTAAACTTTCTGGTGTTTGCCATGTCTAGATGCATTTACACCTACAGTATAATTATAACCAATATATTTTTGGCATATGAATTTTTTGTAACTGTTTCTAAATCTTTGATTGTCTTTCAGTCATACCTCTGCATTTGCTATCCTTTTCTGCCACACCTATGAGGCGTGCCGCACTATTTGGGAACCACTGATTTAACCTACAGCTGGGGTGGAAGAGAAATGGTTTCCACATTGTGTACACATCAGCATTCTACATCATAAGTTAGAAACCTTCTATTTAACCCATAATCCAAAGGACAAACAAAAGAATTTATGCCTTTATTAAGGGTATTGGCATGAATGAAGTGAATTCAACAGATTAAGCTGAAACTTGAACAATGCATTCTCATTCCACTTTTCATGGCACTTACCACTATGCTACCTACACATTTGTTTGTTAATAAAGAAAAAACTAAAAATAAGAAAGATTCACAAACATTTTGATAGAATCATCTTTCAAGCGATGATTTTAATTAATTTGGATTACTGGAATATTTCTTTTAATGAAAAGCTGCTGCCTTCAAGATTTGAAATGTGATGTGGTCAAAATGACAGCTGAAGAACGTGTGTTCCATTTGCTAGAATCATTAAGGTTTGGGCCAAACATCAAGAATCCTTCATTGTCAGAATTCTAATTGGGATACTGCACTCACTTCCTGGTGAAATTCTTGCCATAAAGATCTCATTATTTGGAGAATTTTCCCTTTCTTCTTTTCTTTAAATGTTCATCTTCAAATTATATTAGCTTCACTTTCCTGTATTGGTGTGTGATGTGAAAACAAACTTTGTCTAGTTAAAAAGAGAAAAAAAAAAAAAAGAGATGAAGATATTATCCAAATAATCTACACACAGATTTAATAAATACTTGAAAAATCGAAGTAGTTAAAGCAAAAAAAATATCCTATCAATTTATTAATACAGTCATCTCTCAATATCCCTTGGGTGTTAGTACTTAAGTCTGGCTCGAATATACAATCAAATGCTAAAAGATTCTGAAAAAAATGCTTGGTTCCTTCATTTACTCAAAAAAGTTTCAAACTCCTGCCATGCTTTATCTTTAAAACGGTCAGAATAGACCAAAAATTGAGTATTACTGTCATATATAGGCTGGAGAAGTTCAGTCCTCAATTTCCAGGAATTTTTTTTTCAATCATTTCACCCCAAACAAGACTATAAAGCTACTAAGATGCAAGGAATTACTGAGTGTCAAAGAATAAGAAAAAGATAATTATTAAGGAGCAAGAATAATACAAGAATAGGAATCAAATAGACTGTAAATAATAACTGACATAGTATTTAAATTTTTGAAGATCAAAGTCTGGTGGAAAGCAAGGAGCCAGAAGAGATTTCCACAGGCAAGAAAAGAAATTTTTAGTAAAGAACTTATGGTTACATCTAGCCAAGTCAACTGTAAAATGAGAAAAACTTTTAACCAATCTAGTACTGTGCTTAAATTCATAAAGTCTAGGTAGCTTAGAGAAAAGTTCATCAGAACAATTTCCATGAAAGTATTTACAGAAAAGGCACAGGGCAGCTATATTTTGGTAAAATAATTTAATTGATCTTGCGGGTGAGTAATTATTATCCATTCTGCAGCATTTTACTCACAAACATGTCACAATGTTCTATGGCAGTTCTATCACTATTTCTATAGCAAATGTTCAAATGAGCTCCTTAATTTTTTATACAACCACTTTCTAAGATCTATGGTTTAAAATGACTTTCAGTAAGTGAAGCTTGAGGATCTTGGTGAAAACCCTTCTTCAAACATTGTGGACTGACACTACAGAATCACAAACAAAGAACTTTCTTTTTACAGTGTTGTTCACCCTGTAAATGGCCTAAGTGTCACTGAAGGTAGAGTGTTACAGAGTAAGATGCACAGCTTTTGCAGATATGTAGTGGTTAACCCTAGACTTGAACAGGTTGAGATTGTAGTGATCAGGAAAGCAACCACTTGGGAACCGGTGGTTTGTGGGAAAAACTGCTTGAGTGGAACTTACATCTCATCAAAGGAATGCAAAGAGAATGTGCATGGAATGGTGTGTTTTATCTGTGAAGATTAGAAGTGGTGGAACTAAGGATTGAGCACTTTCCATGGAAATAACAATAGAGCAGTGAGAGGCTTGCGATGTTTCATCTGTGAGAAAGGGGGTGTAGGGTGGAAAATAATTTGTCACCCACACGGATGAGGAGACGTTTTTGAACTTTATCAAGTGTGGAAAGTGAAGAAACCAGATCACTTGATGACTATTAACATCAGCAACAACAAAAATCAATAGCACATGTTACTCAAAGAGAAAATAATGACATATGATGTTGACATTCCACACTACTTCAAATAAAAGGTTAGGAAGGAAAACTCCATCAATACTGGAAAGAGCAATAACAGCTACTGGACTTGAGAAACCTATGTTCCTAAAAAGGTATTTTCATATTTTATAAATTTTGACCAAAACTAGTACTAGTTGCTTTGTTAATGAATGCTGAATGCTTCTTGATAAGCAAATTGCTAATATGACTATTTAGTTACATTGTTCAGAATGTTGTCCTCATCTCTATTGTCATATTCACAATGTTTCAGCCGACTTCAGGTGATACTTTGGTTTGAAATTTCAATGTATATCTCTTGACAAATGCCAGAGTGTACAACAGGTGAAACGTTGTGATATGACAAAGATAAGGACAACAGTCCAGTCAAATCAAATAGTGTAAATTAGTTACATTAGTTCAGAATTTTGTAGCTAAAACACAGCATGCCACTTCCACAAAATCAAATCACCCTCATTTCTCCCATATTTTAAATGTAAAGATAAAGTTCATCTTAAACAGCATTTTGCCAAGAACTACTTTGTGAATCTGACTCCCATGTGGATGCTTCCCTAAACACTACAACATTAGCCTATTCAAGAGTCAATTTTTATCAATTCTCTTTATTCTTGTAATCTTCACTTCCTATCCCATCTCTTAGCCTTATCACATCGCATTCATTATAATCATTTTAGCAGTAATACTCTACTATGAGTGGTTCACAAGCCTTGTATTTGAGGAACTTCAAGCCCTGTATGTAAAACAGGATAGTATCTGCATATAATTTGCACACATCCTCCATTGTACATTAAGTAAACTATTGATTACTTAAATTCAAAGTTAAATTTTTTTTTAATTTTCTGGACAGAAGAAAATGGCACAAACAATGTGAGCATGTTGTGTAAGCTGCTTTAAAGAACATGTAAATCTATTTTACTCCTGGAATCATGGGTCTCGTAGATGGCTTTAAAAGCTACTAATAATATCAGTCCTGTTATAATGGCAGTAAATGCAGAACAATCTCATCACAGATGAAGAAAAGTATTGAAGCAACAGAAATGTGGTTCTACAGAAGGATACTGAGAATATTATGGACTGAAGATATGTGCAATGATGGACATTATATATATATATATATATATATATATATATATATATATATATATATATATATATCAGAAAAGACTTTCAAGGGTACATAATGAGAAAGTAGGGCTTCAAGAATTTGACTCTCCCAGGAGATATTGTAGGACAGAGGAAAGTGGGGCAAAAACGTACCTAATAAATTAGTGTAAATAGTTGACAGAACAGAGATTAGGAGAGAGAGCATAAAGATAAAATTTACTAAAAGCTACAAAAGACTGGAAATTATAGAGAGCAATGATCAGCCACATCTTGAAGGGAGACCCCCATGCAAAAGGAAAATTTTTCTTACACAGGAAGTAGCAAACTTTCCTTGAGTAGCTGCATGTGAGTAGAGCAAACTTCATGACTTTTTGAGACCTGACCTTATGGTTTTTTGAGAACGTATTTCTCTTTCTACATTTGTTTTATATACTTAAGTTCACTCAATACAATGTTTGAGAGCCAATCAAAGAAGAGGGTTACTGTGAAAATAATAGCAATTAATAAAATATTTGATATGATTCCCCCAGATATGGGTTAAATAGTATAACTTACATCTGGGAAAATCATTATTAGCTCAAAAATTTGTCAATGCACCATATATATATATATATATATATATATATATATATATATATATATATATATATATATATGTGTGTGTGTGTGTGTGTGTGTTTTTTAAATCTAAAATTGATATTACTCCAGTGCATAGAAGCTTTTGTTTATTTTAAACCATTTGCTGCAGATCATGGAAATTTTATGCACTGCAATTCTATGAATCAAGTGCAGATTGTAGGAATTTTCTTCTGTCACAAACATATCATTAACTCAATGCAAATGATAAAAATTTCCAGTTTATTATGATAAACGTTCAGTTTGATTGGAGAGTCAATCAGGGTATTGAATATTCACTGCTCCCTCTAATCATTAGAGTGGATATTGAGAAATTTATTTTCTCCTTATTATTGGATTAATATTGAGAAATTGCACTATGGATATCTTTGTCAAAATTATCAATCAAGATTAAATTATCAGATTTTATTATGAAAGTCCATTTTCTCATAATAATATTGCTATTTTTAAGCAAACAATGTTGGCAAATATTTCAAAATATATTCATATCATTTCTAAGATAAATATACCACAGAAATTACAGCTTGTAATATCATTTGATATTAAAAATAATTACAATAGTTTACATGATGGTGTGAGGTTTTATTCTTCAATGCAAGCACTACTCATGAAACCCTATATAAATATATAGTCTGTATTTCTGAGATGAAGTATTATGTACATTATTTACATTATTCGGACTATTATCCACTGTGGCATTGGTTAGATCCAGTGACAGATCCAAAGAGTGTGAGTTCAATACCTGGTTGAGGTGGTGGAGAACTTGGAGCGGTGAATTAACAGGAGATAACTAATAACTGACATCCATTAGACATGACACGTGGAACTAGAACAGTCTACCCCAGTGAGCAAAATAAAGGGTTCAGTTCAACATTACAACCACCTGAAGAAGGCTGGAGCATACAATGGCCAAAATGTTGTAATAAATATGGCGACAAAGATGAGGACAATAGTCTGAATAATGTACATAGTGTAAATATATAGTCATGTACTTAGATATCTTGTTTAATTCCTATATATAAACATTGCAATGGAAAGATATAAGATATAAACTTACAAGAGTAGCAAGCAGTTGTGAATTTACTGAGTAATGTGAATACAATGTTGGAAATTGAAAAAAAGAGTTGATCACAGAATAAAAAGTATTAAAAATTTGATCAATTACAAGAAAATGGTTTTAAGAATGTCACAAAAAGTCATTTGAGAACTATTAAAAGGCTAATAAGCAAGGAAAGTGCATTGGCTAGAAAAAAATATTTAAAGAAAATGGTATTTGAAATGTAAATAAAGAGAAAGGATGCAGAATATAAAGAACATTAACTAAAGATATGAAAAGCTAGAAAAAACTACTACTTTTATGCAAACATCACAAAGAGTAAGATGTAAGGTGGGTAAAGAAAGAAATCATGAATTTAGACCCGATAGTTGGAATAGAGTTTGGGTCATTTATGGAAATAGTCAACCAATACAATTTTGAAGACAACAATGAGAAAATTGAAGTAATGTTTAGGCCTAGTATTTTAGGCACTAAAGTTACCATTGACTCCAACATTGATGCTAGTGCCAAAAATAAATGCAGAGAACCATTGAAAGTTCTTAGAAATATATCTGTTGAGCGGATGCAGGTCACAACCATGAAGCCTTAAAGGTAAAAACTATATTTGTTCATCTTCATATGTAAATGTGCTTTTATATTCTTCATCAATGATTATTCCACACCTAGTCAAAAACAGTTTTAAAAAGCACTGAATTAATGGAATAGTCCCTTGTCTTTCTAGATATTAATCCAATAAAAAACACGTGCTCCATCTTTAAAATATCTATAACTATGAAATATTAGCAATAAGATTATTATATATTAACCTTTTGACTAAACTGCAGTATGAAGTGAAAGATTTTAATGTCGGAATTTTCGGACACACTCCGTCCTTTTTCAGTGAAACGAGGAATAAACAACTATAATATTCTTCAGAAGAGTAAGCCCCATTTTGTTGATTCCTCATCTCATTGAAAAATGATACAGGTAGGTTCAAAAACTCCAACTTTAAATTCTTTCTCTTCATGCTTCAATTTAGTCTAAAGGCTAACATATAATAAATATTATCAATCTTATTCCTCATATTGTTATCATTTTGTTGTCTTTTTATTACTCAAATTTCATTAACCAGCCAATTAAATTTATATATTATAAGAAACATGCATGAACCATCTTTCATTTTAATCATATATATGTGTGCACATGATATTTGATATGTGCACAAATGGCACTAAGTTTAAACAAGTTGATCTACGAGAAAGTGTGGTGTATGTGTGATCAATCTAAGAATTTCATTTTTTTTACTATTATTATTTTTAATTTGTCTCACCTTAAGCATGTCAAAGTCACTATAAGGCAAAGGGTTATTGAGTGTAAAAGAATGAGAAAAAGCAAAGTATTAAGGAAAAAGAATAATAAAAGAACAAGAATTAAGACGGAAGATAAGAATTGACATTGCATTTTTTTGACTGTAAAAATTAGAAGCTGGAATAGAGTTCCACAAATATAAAGTGCAAGAGAAGAAATTGTTAGCATAGATGTTATGGTTAGATGTAGCCATTTCAAATGTAAAATAATGCTAATCTAGTACTGTGCTTAAATTTGTAAAGTTGAGGTACTATAGAGGAAAACTCATTAGAAGAAATGCAATAAAAAATATTTATAGAAAAGGCACACTGAATCTGTCATGACAGTGGAAAAGTGACTGAAGCTAAGATGCAAGTCAGGACCAATAACATTGCAGATTCTTATTTAATTGTTATTTATATTTGGATTATTGTCCTCATCTTTGTTGCTTTTCTCACAATGCGTCAAGCATTGTGCCTTCCACAGATATTGATCTGGGTAATCTACAAAGAATTCTGAACTGAAACCTTGTTTTGATTGTTGCTGCTGCTGTTGAAAACTTGCTATTATTTGTCTGTCTTTATTAGTGGTTCCCATATTGTATTCATTTCTATGCTAGGCCTACTGAGGAGGTCCTTATAGCCTAGTATATGCTCTGATTCTTTCAGATGCTAACACCTCCAGTGGTCCTCCTTGTCCAGTATTTTGTCTTCATTTCACTTCTATTCCTTTCTCTACATTCATGATATTTAACCCACACACATGGGGAAGATGCTTTCCTACATATCCCAAGGGTATTAATACAAATATGGGTATGTAGCTGAGTGGTTAGGCTGTTCATTTTCAGGCTATAAGACCCAGGTTCAAATCTGACCACAATTTATTTGTCAGGAAGGTGTGACTTCTTGATGACTGAAAATCATACCATGTGTTGACCTTCAGAGTGAAATTTGGTAGACAGAACTGTTATGAGGCTGTTGATAATTGTGCTAGCACAGAGTCATAGATCATCATGACTGAGGGTTTAAGTGTATTGCCCTCGTTCAAACTGCTGATCCCCACCTCCAGTTTATACACTCTTTCCCAAAATATTTTCTCAAGAATCTTGAGATATGTAAGAGCACCAGACCTGACTAGATATGGCAGCAATATTCAATGTGTGTATGAATGGTTGATTTATAAATGTGCAAGATTGATTCTGATGAGAAGACATGTTCATTTTAAAATCTTACCAATTTTCCTTGGGAAATGACTGAATAAATTCCAACAATTGCATTATTTTTCAATTACCCTTCCATTAAAACCTACAACTTTTCAGTTAATTATTTTCAGTACTTAATTTATTCTTGGCATTTGTGTTTGCTTCATTCCGGAAAAATATTAATAGCTAATGATTCAATAATTTATTTCCAGTCCAGCAGTCAGACAAAAATACAGATATGTACTAAACTTATTTCAGACAAGATGTTGGCACAGAAAGACTTCAGATATCAGCCTGAATTTCTTTTTAAATTCCCATAAGATAGCAAACATTTTACTTCAGTTTTTCAATGCATTTCAAGAAATATTTTAAATTTTGCTGTGTTATTTCTTCATATCCATTTCATCTGTCTTTTCCCTCTAAAAAGAAGTATACCCACTCTAAGAATATTTTGTTGGCTAGTATTTTGATATATGGTCATTGTTTTTATTTTATTTTTTTATGGGTCCAATATATAAAATTTAATTCGACTCTATAAATATATAGTATCTTATCTAATATTCTATGTGACTAAACATAACTATTTTCCCAATGTATAGATAAAATAATTAAGCTTTCTTTCATTCTCCAGTGAGTTCTAATTGGCAAATTCTATTTACCAAGATAGAATAGATTAGAACAAATCCCATTATTTTTCAAGTCTTTCCATTAAAAGATACAAATTTTTTAGTTAATAAATATAAAATAATTTAAATGTATACTTGACATGATTAATTTCTTTTTCCTTGAAAAATATTAATGTCGAGTGATGATTCATGGGTATCAAATCTTCCTTTATCGTTATAAAAATTGGTCGGTGATACCTGATGACAAATTCAAGATCTTTTTTTTTAAAGTTATATATCGTGGGAGGAAAATGTTGAATGAGTAAAAAAATTATGATTATTTTTTTATCTTTTAAATGAAAATCTCAGTTAAATTTAGATTTTGTATAAAACAGACAAGCTTTCATTTTAACAATCAACTGAGGTACATTGCATGATACTGTGTTGTTGATGCTCAGTTCAAAAATTATTTTGTATGACAAAAGGGTTCATTTCAACATCAACTGAGATATTTTGCTTGAAACTAGTAATAAAAATTAAGCTTCCATTTTAACTGTCAAGTGAGGTACATTGGTTGATACTGTATTGGTGATTCTCAGTTCAACATTATTTTGTATGTCAAATAAGAAACTTACAATTTGACAGTCAACTTGGGGTACATTGCTTGATGCTGTGTTAATGAGACTCAGTCCAGCATTATTTTATATGATAAAACGTAAGGTTTCATTTTAACAGTTAAGTGAAGTATACTTCTGGATACTTTGTTGGTAATGCTTTCTCCAACATTATCTTATATGATAAATAGTAAGCTCACATTTTAACAGTCAACAGAGGTAGAATTGCTGGATACTGTGTTGGTGAGGCTCAGTCCAACATTATTTGGTATGATAAAAGTAAGCTTACATCTTAACAGTCAAATGAACTACATTACTTGATGCAATGTTGGTGATGCTCGGTCCCACATTATTTTATGACAAAAATAATAATCTTTCATTTTAACAGTCAGCTGAGGTACATTGCTGGATACTGTGTTGGTGGTGCTTAGTCCAAAATTATTTTGTATGTAAGGTTTCAGGTTAACAGAAGTTTATAAATGTGTATAGTTTAAGCAATAACATACTAGTGTTGGGTTACCTCCTCCTAATTTTCAAAACTGATCTTAGGGGACACTCTCAGGACTATAAATACTCTGCAATAATTTTCCAGTTCATTTATATATTTTAAGATTCACTCAACATAGTTTAAGATTTTAAAGTTTAAGATTCACTCAACATAGTTGCTGGATAAGATTCACTCAACATAGTTGCTGGATAAAGTAAAATGTAGGCCCTGTGGATGTTGAACAAAGATTAATGCTCCTGAGCAGGAGTCTGTAACAGGGACTGGCTAACCACCCTATCAGACTGGTATACTTGGAAAATGAGTAGCTGGCCATTAATATTAATGTAATAGAAACAGAATCAACTGAAGTTGAATTCAGCATACCAATTAGATTTTCTGTGCTGTTACACTAACTACATATTTGTAAATTATAGCAAGCTGAAAAAAAATATTTAGTAAAACATGATAATCAATAAACAAAGAATTCTGCCTGACCATTCTCTGTAACCATTCCAGTACACTCGATTCTGGAGATTTTTGCCATGAAATCTAAGGAAGAAAAATGCAAAGATTCCAATGTAAACCTCATTGAGAAGAAAAGCTTAACTGAATTCCGAATGGAGAAAATAATGGTCTTGTATTCTTTGATTCTTCCTGATATTTTTTCTACTTTATGCCTCACCAGATTCAGTTTGGTTTGAAAGATTTAGGACCAGGATCATTGACTTACTTGAATTTTTTATTTTACTTCCAAAAATAGTTTTATTCATTTGCTTCTTGGTAAAAAAAGAGGATTTATTATCTTTTCCAAAAAAACTACTTTCTTGAACTAAGTTTTGCCAATTCCCAAATCCAGTATTATTTAAGGTAACTACTCTGATAGAATTTGTTGATTTAAATTCATCAAAAAGGTTTTAAAAAGATGCAGCAAATCAACTTTAAACTTTATAATTCCTTGAAACAACAATCTGATTTTGATGCCTTCAAATAGGTTTAATAAAAACAAGTATACAGTTAATCAGATGAAGCTCACCAAGTGGAATTTCTTTCAAAGACGTAGCCAACATATTTCCATTGCCTTCAAAAGGCTCTTAATAATAATCAAGAAACCTTGGAGTATGAAATATTTTAATTGGAAGAAAAGTTTTTGAAAAACTGACAAAAAACTATGTGGGAAAAAAAAATACAATGATAATAAAGATTTTTTTTTTAAATTTTATTTAAACTATAGTAATTTTATACTAACTAATAATTATACATGTAAATTTAAATTAAGGAACTATGATTAATAATATAGGATGATGTTGATTTATTCGAAAAAAAACTTGTATAATAATAGTTGATATATAATATCTAAAAATATAATTAATACCACTGCTGTAAATTCTGTGGAGGCTGAAAGAGGGTTTTCTGAGAAAAGTAATTTTTATGAAGTTAAAAATGTGGTAAATCTTCTAGTCATAAATTTGATGATAGGTCTTCCCGTGGATATTTCGGACTACAGCGATTTAGTCTGATTGCAGCTAAGAAACCATAACACAGCTGATGACACTAGAGTCAAAAAGCATCATACTTCTGAACAGGCTATATATATATATATATATATATATATATATATATATATTTTCAGATATGTAGTTAAGAAATTATTTATGATTGCAAAATTTGTGTGTATCACTTTTATATATAAAATCAAATAATAAAATGGAAAATAATATTTCC
The DNA here is from genome assembly GCA_903632075.3 of Acanthosepion pharaonis. Taxonomy (NCBI): domain Eukaryota; kingdom Metazoa; phylum Mollusca; class Cephalopoda; order Sepiida; family Sepiidae; genus Acanthosepion; species Acanthosepion pharaonis. The sequence goes on along the minus strand of CAHIKZ030000516.1, from coordinate 556,399 downwards.
CCATATATATATATATATATATATATATATATATATATATATATATAAAAAAGAGATACACATTTTACAGGAATATGAATAATCTGGGAAATATATATATATAATATTTAATATTTTTTCATTTCAGATATGCAGTTAGGCATGAAATTATTTGTATGCCTGCAAAATTTGTGAAAAAGTATATATATATATATGTGTGTGTGTGTGTGTGTGTGTGTGCATGCATGCGTGTGTGTGTATGTTATCAAACTGTGAATAATACTTCAATGAAATGTAGTTTATTGCCCTATTCCTCATGTATTATTTCTTTTATGTATCATTTTGGGTCAGGAAAAAAAGCTTTCCTTTAATGAAACTATTTTTAATCTCAAATATTGCAGGGAGCAGGAATAATTTCAGGCTTAGATGTATAAAAATTGCTATGTGTGTCTTAAAGCTATAACGTCAAAGAGAAACAACATAGATGTTATTGAATGAGGAAAGAACAGCATTAGAAATTGTGAAAATGTTAAACAGAGACCATAGAAGAATAAAAAAAAAACAAACATGTGAACACTGGCAATATCAGGACAAAAAATAACATACTATTATGCTTAAAGTATGGAAGCAGTGAGATGCTTTTCATTTTTGTGATGTATATATTCTTTTGCTTGTAATAAAAGTAAATCCGACTCAAAAATGTCTTTGGCCTTTAATTCTCATTTAGACTTCTTAAAAAATAAAAATTAGCAAATGCTATCATTCAACAATAATATGAATTCAATGCTAGGGAAATTCAATATTATTTTCTTTTCAAGATGCAACATATTGTTTGATACTCTTTCTTTTGTATTGGACATCTGGCTCATTGCATTACCACTGATGACAGCTTCCTACCTGTCACACAAAAATGATATAAAAATGTAGTATTAGAGTAATAAAATGTATGATTTATCATACATGGAATACAAGTATTGTGACTAAGTATCAAGAACAAGCAAACTCCACAATTTGGTATGCCAAGTATAACATTTTTATAAATGCCACAAAAATCTTTGAAAAAATTACAGGGGTTATAAACAAGAAAATGAATTAACCAGTAAAAAACTCTTTTAAGAAAATTAAATTGCAAAAGTAAATAGAAAGAATTCAGAACATTTAGAACATCAGTGAAAGAGATGAATGCAACCAAATTATCACCTTTTATGCAAAATCTGAAACAAAAAATATTTCACTTGAATGAAGTAGTACATGAAAACTTGTCCCTCAGCAGTCAGTAATTTTTAGTGATGAAGAGAGCTGAACTGGATGGATAATGGTTGAGCTAGAGATAGAGTCCTTCATGGAAATAATCAACCAACACAACTTTAGAAGACAACAGTTGGAAAGCGATAAAAGGAGTCTTGCACGGGGCAGAGAGAGAGAAAAGGAGTCTTGCACGGGGCAGAGAGAGAGAAAAGGAGTCTTGCACGGGGCAGAGAGAGAGAAAAGGAGTCTTGCAGGGCAGAGAGAGAGAAAAGGAGTCTTGCACGGGGCAGAGAGAGAGAAAAGGAGTCTTGCACGGGGCAGAGAGAGAGAAAAGAAGTCTTGCACGGGGCAGAGAGAGAGAAAAGAAGTCTTGCACGGGGCAGAGAGAGAGAAAAGGAGTCTTGCACGGGGCAGAGAGAGAGAGAAAAGGAGTCTTGCACGGGGCAGAGAGAGAAAAAGGAGTCTTGCACGGGGCAGAGAGAGAGAAAAAGGAGTCTTGCACGGGCAGAGAGAGAGAAAAGGAGTCTTGCACGGGGCAGAGAGAGAAAAAAGGAGACTTGCACGGGCAGAGAGAGAGAAAAGGGGACTTGCACGGGGCAGAGAGAGAGAAAAGGGGACTTGCACGGGGCAGAGAGAGAGAAAAGGAGTCTTGCACGGGGCAGAGAGAGAGAAATAGATTTCAACAGCTATGGGTAACTCCAATGAAGAGCAGTTATCCAGAAGGCTGTTGACACCAACAGGCAATGGAACCAAGGAAAATGTAATTTCATTATATTGTAGTTTGTCTATTCTATTGTTGTATTACCCCAGCTATGAGTAAATAGTAGGACAGACTTTCTATAGCCTTGGGTGGTAACCAGTCTAAGAGAGGGAAGAAACTGTATTCAAAACTGTATGTAGCCATGGTGATGAAGATACTATGCAGCTAAGGAAAAGATCATTCACATTGACTCAATGATCCTAACTGCAGTCAATTGTTGCATCATATTCTCTCAAATCTAGTGTCAAATTCATGATATGGTATAAAGATAATGGATTTAAGTATTGACTAGACATTTGGTATTTGATGTGCTTTCTTATGTTATGCCTTGACTACATAAATTTAAGCATAGTACTAGATTGGCAACTAGGTCTCACCATTTTACTGTTGAACTATCTAGATATAAACATAAGTTCTACTCTAATAGTTTTTTTCTTGCTCATTTTGCTTGTGCAACTCCTGGTTTCTTTGTTTTGTCACCTACAATATTTTATCAGATTACCAAAATTACACAAAAATATCTTTAACTACTAAAGAGTAAATTTATTCAATAAAATCGCTATTGGCTTCAACCACAGCCTCCAGATGACTTTAGAATTTCCTGCAAATCTTCTGGATGGTCTTCTTGTTTAAGTTGGTGAATGCTGCCATAATCCTTGCCTTAAGTTCATTTTAGGTATTACAAGGAGTTTTGTTGGTCTCTCATTCAGCTGCGACACACATGTCAAGGAAGTTGCAGTCTGGGGTATTAGGTGACCATGACTGTGTTCTCCTGCTTGTGTGACATTATGCAGAGTCCTGTTGCTAGATATAAGGTCTTTCTCTTGACCAAAAGCCTCATTACCTCCTCAAGGCACTTAATGTAGACCCCTGTGTTGAGTCTGAGAAGATGAATGAATGTATAACGTCACCATCACTAGTGATCACTCCAAACACTGTGATGTTGACTAGATATATCATCCAAGTTTTTCCAAATTATCTGCACTGTCAATTGACTGACTGACACCCGAACACTCCGAAATGTTTGTATTGAAGCTTCCAGTGCAAATGCTAAACAGTACAATATGCCATTTCCAAATTTCTGGCAGAGTGAATTAATTGCATCTCGGTGCTCTTTTTCTCACAGCTGGTGCCCAAATATGACATATGCAGTCCACAAAATAAAAAACAAACATGTATCTGCAAAATTAAAAATATAAAATGATGACAATTTACCCATTGCACCAGGAATATATATATATATATATATATATATATATATATATATATATATCATCCAACGAGTCTTCAGTGGGGCTAGATGTCTGATTGCTTCAAGCTGGGATCGAAAGCAAACTGATTTGGAATCAGTCAGAGATCCTACCCCTAAGTCATCATTGCATGGCAGAGAGAAAGGGAAATTTTAATGTTTTCTATACAAAATATGCTGGTGACCTGGAGAGCTCAATTCAGTTGAAGAGCAATGCATTAATAGCAGTAGGAGCCACTGTTTTTAAAATAATCTTTTCTAAAGAGAACTCAACCGGATTTCTCAAGAGTATATATATTGTCATCTACAGACAGACTGTTTTGCTGTATCACAGCTCTTCAGTGTGGCTAGATGCCTGATTGCTTCAAGCTGGGATCAAAACCCAACCTATATATATATATATATATATATATATATATATATATATTTGTTTGTATTTCTCAGATGAAACTTTGGCATGATTAATTTGTGTTTTAATTAGTTTTCTTTCTTTTATTTTTGTGACTTTTATTTCATCATTCAAGTGTGTTTTTCACATTTTACAACCATTAAGCAAGCAGTACAGATTAGAAATAAATGACTTCCTCATCAGACTGGAACTTGCATTAAATATAGAAAAGGAACACAGCAAGAAAGGTACAAGTGCATAGTCTGCATTGAATATTTTTTGCAAAATAATTATTAATATAAATGGGTTGTCATGTTAGCTTCCTTGTAATTTTCTGATGCAAAAACCAATTTAAATTTGAATCAAGCTCATTTCACAAAGATAAAACAGTATCAAGTAAGATGAAAATAAATGAATGTAATAAATGTATTAGGACACTGAAAATCTCAAAATAATACACTTAAATTTAAAAAAAATTATTTTACCAATTATTCAATGATCATCTTAAACTCAGAATCAGTGTAAATTTTACAAGTGTCTTTATCTCTTCTATAAACATGTTATTTTTCTCTGGTTAAATTTACAAATACTCACATGTTGGTAAATCAGTTGGGGAAGATAGGAAATTCATCTTTCTCAAACTCTACTTGATTTTGAGAATATTGCTTACCCACAATTCCTGCCCTGGATTTTTTTCTTTCTTTATTGATTTCCATTTGAGACTGACTGCATCAGTCAAATTGATGTCTCTTCCAAACTCATCTGACAAACATTTCTTTAGTCAATAAGATCTTTTTTTTTTTCCTGCTCATAGAATTCTTCTTATTAAAAGAAATTCAGTTGAGTGTTATCTTTTTGTGCTATGAGTAAAGAGACTTAAATCATTGGTCAGCTAACCAGAAATACACAATTGAAATGTTAGAGAGAGAAATTAAAAATTCTTTTTTTAAAATCCCATTGATTTTCTTTAGAAATAGTTTAAGTTGTTTATAAAAATCCAATGCCATCAAAACTTTGGAATGTGCTATCTCCTCACTTTCTGTTTCTCTCTATCTACCTCCTACGTGTTCCCTCTCACTACTGTGTTCCCTCTCTCTCTAAATCCTCCGCGTTCCCTCCCCCTCTCTCTAAATCCTGTGCATTCCCTCTCTCTCCCTAAATCCTGTGCATTCCCTCTCTCTCTCTCTACCTCCTCTGTGTTTCCTCTCTCTCTCTCTACCTCCTCTGTGTTTCCTCTCTCTCTCTCCTACCTGTGTTTCCTCTCTCTCTAACTACCTCCTCTGTGTTCCCACTCACGCACTCTCTCTGCGTTCCCACTCACGCACTCTCTCTGCGTTCACACTCACGCACTCTCTCTGCGTTCACACTCACTGCCTCTCTCTGCGTTCACACTCCACAAGCACTCTCTCTGCGTTCACACTCACGCACTCTCTCTGCGTTCACACTCACGCACTCTCTCTGCGTTCACACTCACGCACTCTCTCTGCGTTCACACTCACGCACTCTCTCTGCGTTCACACTCACGCACTCTCTCTGCGTTCACACTCACGCACTCTCATGCACTCTGTGTTCCTCGCACTCTCTCTCTCTCTCTGCCCTGTGCGTTCCTTGCACTCTCTCTTTTTCATAGAGACAGTATTTTGCAAACCATGACTAACCATCTTTGTACAGCTTTTATGTGACCGAGTGATAGAGTTTTGACTTTAGAATTGTCCTTCCATCCTGATTGCTAACTATGGCTAGAGAGCCCTGTCTATCCTGCTATTTAACCCATAACTGGGAGCAGGAATGAAAGAAACAAAGATACTTATAAAAAAATTAATGTCAAGTTCTGTTTTATGGATAATATTTGTTACACAGTATAGGGACTGAACTGACATTCTCTTGGCTATAAAAAAACTAATGCTTTGTTGGGTTAACCTGCCTCCCCTGCTGGTTCATAATGGAACTGTCCATATAGCTCAATTTAAGCTAGTTGTTTTTCTCTAGTAAAAGACGAACACTTACAGTTGCCTGGTGAATTCTTACCAAAGTAATTCAGAAGTGAACAGACTTTCTGTTGCCTGGATAATGTCCCTAAGATAATTTAGCAAATAATGTTTGATAATGCTTCATTTAATAAAAATCATAAAGAATAATAATGATTATAAACATGATAAACAGCCGAGATTTCCAGGAGACATAAAGAGGAAAGAGGCCTTGGAGAATTTGACACTCACAGTACATACTGAAGCCAAAAGGGACACCAGAAGGCAGCTGCCTACTTGACATGCTTGTGTAAATGAATGGTTGAACAGTTGATGGAAAGAATAGCAAAGGGCAGATGTTGTTAAGAGCTATACAAGGTAGGATGTAGATGGCTATGATCACCCATGTCTTTTAGTTGCTATTCTGAAGTAGGTTTTTACTCGTGAGCTGAAACCGTAGAGTTAAAGGGTGGGCTACACTTTATGCTGATTGAATACAGTTATTTCTTTTCTTTAAAAGAAAAAAAAAAATGATGTTTAATCTTACTTGTTTGTTATGACAATCGGAATCATGGCTTTAGCAGCCAGAATTTCATGTTATAGCTTTTAAATTGTACAAGAGCTAAACAATCTTGGCAATGTGGATAAGTGTGAAGATTGCAGATATAAACATAAGATGGACAAGGGCGTCACAGGAAGTGGCAGAAAATGAGGAGAAAGGGGAAATGACAGAAGCCTGTTCTACGAAAAAGAAAACAGATCAAAATGATGGATAAGTAGGCAGAGAAATGCCATCAGGAGAACAAAC
>CAHIKZ030000516.1:512500-545000 GCA_903632075.3 Acanthosepion pharaonis | reverse complement strand
TCAATTATTTTTCTGATATTTTATCAAAGTTCAATTTGTCACATATTCTAATGTCTGACAGCTCACTTACAAGTAGGCTTATCTATCAGGCTAGTTATCTAATTCCTGCTGCAGACACATGCACAGGCACATTTGTGTTTTTTTTTTTCAACACCCACAGAACCAACCTGTGGTTTATACTGTAACTACACTGAGCAGATCTTTGTTACACTTTCTTGAAGAGGGTGTGTGATGAGCAGTTTGACCAAGATCAGTACTCTCAAACCTCCCACCCTGATCATAATACCATTGCTGGCACAAGGATTCCAACCTTTTTGTCTACCAGTCTTGATATCAGCATGGTGGACATGGAATGAAGAAAACTTACATTCATCACCTACTCGGTTAATGAATGCTGATTATTTCCACATATGGAAATGGCTAATATTACTATTAGAGATGAAGAGAATAGATACTACACTTTGATCCCAGTCCAATGGCCAGGATTTGGGTTTCTTTTTTGTTTTACGGTATATCAACCTCAATGGGTTATTTAATGCCGACAAGATTTTTTATTACAGGTAATATTTTTTTTTTTCATATGTATTGTTGGTAATTCTTTTTTCCTTCAAAAAACTACTTCTGGTAATATTTTTTCTTCAAAAATTTATTACTGGTAATAACTTTTTTTTTTTTTTACAAAGTATTTCTGGTATAAAACAACCTATTTTTTACACTTTCATTGTGTTTTGACCCCAGTTTGGGGGGTTAACTATTTGCCCATAGCTGGGACCCTAACAGATACTACCACCCTGAGTCAGGATGAACCTGAGAACACCAGCAATTAAGAGGTGGTTCCAGACTCCTCAAAACCTCCTGATCAGAAGACTTGCTGTTGGACATAGTTTATCATCTTACCTAGGATGTGGATGTAGTTTATCATCAGCATTTGTTAATTTTCACATGCTTTTTTTATTCTTTTTATTAAGGATATATTTTTGGAAAAGGAAAAATGCAAGCTATTGACTAAGAAGTTGAAAGCAAAGAATGTTCATATTTAAAGAAGATAGGTATTAAAACATTTCTAAGATGGTAAAAATTGTTTAAATTTCAGAGATGAAACATTGTTATTGTTATTGATTTTTGACTAAATTTTTTTTCCTTGTATTTTTATTGTTTTTTATCACAAAACTCGGGTCATTTTACATTCTCTAATGAGCAAGCAAGTACCATGTAGTAGAAATAAAAGATTAACCTCTGGCAGCATCGAATAGATTCCTTAAGAGACACAATACGATGTTCAAATCCTCTTGTCGACTTCTGCATTATATCTGATCCAGGTTACTTACATGACAGATGTAGATTCTAAAAACAACTTATTTTTTCTACAATAAAGTAGAACTCCTCCTCCCAAATTAATAAGGTGAACATTGCTATTTCCATTCAAAATAAAAGTAAAAAAATTCTTAGAGGACTTATTAATTGATTTCTTTTTTTTATAGCTTATCAAACTTTTTAAGGTTATTTAAAGTTGAAACATTTCTGGATTGTAAGAATTTTTTGAAGATAATGATTTTCTGATGCAAGTCCTACCATTTAACCTATAGCTGGAGGAGAATATTTGAATTCATACCTTTCCCAAGGGTATTTGCACATAAATGAATATAACCAGACTGGAATTTGAACTTGGCTTCTCCAATTTCTCTTTCCAAGTCTTTACCAATATCCAAGCTTAAAGCACCTTGTATCCCTAAGTGGTCACCCATCTAAGTTCAATTTTGCTTAACTTCAGTGATCAGATGAGAATTGGGGTTTCAATGTACAGGACTTGTATTTTAGCCTTATTTTGCAGAGTATAATTAATATTTTAATTCAAGTTAAAATACTAATTACTTATTCTGTACTATTAGTTTTTTCTACCATTTTTCACTCAATGCAATACCCAAGAGCCACTCAAGGTAGAGGGTTACTGAATGTTGTTGTTTTATAAATATAAAAATTCTAGATTATGAGTGTATGTAAGATTGATAATGGCTGACCCTGAACTTTTCACAAAAGAGCAGCTCTTGAGAAGAAGTTGTCCAAATGGAACTTGCATCTTACCAATCAAATAGGAAGAGAATGTGAATGGTTGACCCCTGTGTACATGATATAGTGGGTCTTATCTGTAAATGTTTGAACTGCTGATAATTCTTCATGGAAATGTCGAGAGAATAGCAACAATCTTGTCATGTCACATCTGTGGGAAAGGGGTCATAGAGTAGAAACTGTATAAATCCATCTCTTCCTCTACCCACCAAGCAAGGCAGACTTGGCTCTCTAGTCTGTGTTGGCAACCACTTTTGGAGAAAGACAACTCTTAATTCAAATATTACAGAGGAAATCACTCCTTCTCCTGCAAGAAGTTAAGAAAATATTCAAGGTATTTAGTAGGAGCGAAAGAGTACACTAAACAAAGGAAGGATTCCTAAGTGAAAACCCTTCTCAATCATATCAAATCTGCAATGTCAATGGAGGCAGTTGAATGGAACACTGCAGAGTTAACTCCCTTGGGTGTTGGAAAATCCCAATGATAATGAATCATCCTTCGATTTGTACATATAAAATTTTCCTAAGAATTAAATGAATGCAAAATCTTCATCCAGAGGGGGTAATAAATCATAATTTGGGGTTAATTTTCAAGGTAGACAGCAACATTTTTATACTTGGCCCTGGGTTGTCTAAAGCTAAACATAGTATTTATATTATCAAATCACCCACTTCATATGACTTCCATGGCATATATCATACTGGAGAGGCACTTCAAAATGGTGTAATGGTTAGCAATCTTATCTCACTAAAACAATTATGACTGAGTAGTGAATTCAGTCCTCACACGGTGACTCATAGTTTTAGCCTTGTACCACATCTAATCTACGCTTATAATATCACCATATATTATACTGGAGGTTGGTGTCTGAAACCAATTAACACTTTCATTGCTGCATTGTTATTGTCAGGCTGTTTTAGGAAACAAATTGGAAATTGCTATTTACTGATAATAAATGTCTAAAGATTCTGGTAACAATTTCTCATGGCTGTTTCCTTTTTGGTTTCAATAGGATAATCTGCATTGCATAATAAGCTGAACAACATCTTTGACACACAACATAATAAAAATAAGTTGCAAAACAGGTTGCATAGTATGTGCAAGTATGGGAATAGCACAATTTACTAGTTTTGTTTATAACACAAAGGCAAATGACCAACATTTCACAATCTTGAAAACATAGCAACAACAGGCAATGCACATTTTGCAAAGACCTGTAAGTACATTCATAGCATTGGAAGTGAATATTTATATCTAAAAATACCAGTGTCAATTTTCTATGCAGGCATGTATGTATGCATATATGCATGAATAAAGTCGAAAGGAAAACTCTGAGGTACTTTATCAAGGCAAATACAAGGATTTTATTTTGTGACAAGTATTTCTATACAAGAGCAAAAATGCTGTTGGGTTTTCAAAGTTTTTATAGGAATGCTCATAAATATTCATCAGGTTAACTGAAAAGCCAGGCAAGTTACAGAGGACATGTAGTGATACAATTCAATATCTCATAACCGAAAGTGAGTAATTTTCATATATATATATATATATATGTGTGTGTGGATATGTGAATATATTTTAGGTTTTATATATATATATATATATATATATATATATATATATATATATATATGTATCTATGTGTTTGTGTAGTTTGTATATATATATATATATATATATATATATATATATATATATATATGTATGTGTAGTTTGTGTATATATATATATATATATATATATATATATATATATATATATATATATATATATATATATATATATGTGTATGTGTGTGTATGTGTGCATGTGTATGTACACGTATGTCTGGGTGTGTGTGTGTGTACATGCCTAAGTGTATGTACCTACTTGTATATGTTTTTTGTGTGTATTAGTATGTGTTTTTGAACATAGAAATATTTGGTCCTTGCGTAAATGAGACAATCGTTATATTCATCTTCATATATTTATATTTGATTTAATTTTCCCAATTACAAAAGCGGCCCTTTAAGTAAACACAATTTTATTTTCCTTCGTCCCATCCTCTCCCCCACCCTTTTCCTTTTTTTTTTTTTCCCTTCCTATCCGAATTGTCTGTGGTGTGTATATGTCACCACGAAATGTATCTTTATGTATTAGACATCCGTCGACTTTCTTACTCTCCTCTTTTAAATCCACCCCACCCACATCTCCAAAATTCTCTCTGTTAAGGTTTCATGTCACTCATCCTCATACTTACACTTTCTCTAAATTCTGTTTTTGATTTCCGGAGTTGTTTTTTCTGTTTTCATTTTTGAATTTGTAGGTCTGATGATTTGGATCGTATTTACGATTCCAATGGAATAAATTATGACCATGGAATATTAGTGTTTAAGCCTTTTATTATATATATATATATATATATATATGCAAATTAGTATTTAAATTATTTTAGTCTTGGATTAATTTATGTGTTAGATATTTTGAATAACATGAGGTTATGTATTTAACAGTAGTCTTTTATATTTTTAACATTTTTGTAGTCATGTATCTTGTCTTTGGAAAGTAGTAATTCTTTCAGTAATAAAGATACTGGAAAAAAACCCTGGGCACAGATTTATATTTTGATAAGATTAGATAGTGATGCTCTTGAACATTTTCCTTCTAAATAAGTTATACATACATACACATTATATATATATATATATATATATATATATATATATATATATATATATATATATATATATATAGTTACCAATTAAAACCATTTTTCTTGCTTAGACCTCTGGGCCCCTTTTTTGAAAAATCCTTATTGTTCTTTTCATGTTTTCAAAAGGAATGCTTCAGAGTACTGGCAATTCAAAATAATTCATTTTGTTTATTAAATTATTCCTTTCGAGAATCTTAAAAAGAATGAGCAATATAAGTTGTGTCCAAAATAAACAAGTGCCATTCTGAAAAATTGTTAAATAAAATACAGGTTATTAATTTTTATGTGCATTAAAATGACCTCTAAAATGTAGTTAAAATAGAGCACTCTTATATACATCAGAAATAAACAAATAAAATATGTATATATATATATATATATATATATATATATATATATATATATTACAATGAATCAATCATACAAAAAGTAAATTAGTAAAGTTAATGATATAAATAATTATCATTAATTTTACTAATTTACTTTTTGTATGATTGATTCATTGTAATATAAATTGAACTGCACCACATATTCAATTTAAAAGAACTGGTCTGATGTGTAAATTTTCGGGATAACAACTGAGACATTACTTATTGAACTATTTAGTTCATACCACATTGACTGATAAACTTCCACAATAAAAAATTCTCAAACTGCCATATTAATAAAAAATGCACTCACTTAATTTTATAAAAAAAAAAAAAAAAAATTCAACCTTAGCATTGTGACTGCATGTTCTAAAAGTTTGTATCTGTTATCAATTACACATTACAAAAAAAAAAAAAAAATATTTCGATTCGCATTATATTTTTTTGTCTTGGACTTTTGACTGTACATTCAGTCATCTTCAGGCATGCAAAGATTTTGTTTTGGTAAAATTCAGGTAGCAACCTGAATTTTACCAAAAACAAATATGCATGCCTGAAGATGACTGAATGTACAGTCAAAAGTATTTGCGTATTTAAGAAAGACCTTATACAGCTTATAATTTAAAAAAAACAAAAAACAAGGATCATAAAGTTCGAGTAATTAGTAGGTTAATGCATCTTTAAAATTTTGTTAGTGAAGGGATTTCGCCATTTTATATCATTAACTTTAGTAATTTATTTTTTGTATGAATGATTCATTGTAATATAAATTGAACTGCACCACACACACACATATATATATATATATATATATATATATATATAAGAAAATCAACTACCTCATTGATAAAGACATCTACCATTTTTGAGAAGCTTTGTCTACTATAAAGTGTTTGTACTTTTCTGCATTAGAAGAAGCTACAAGAAGTTTTCCACAAAAACGTTACCGTTCTTCAAGGGTCAGCAATCTAAGTTTTGTTCTAATCCGGGACAATGACAGAGAATGTTATCCCCATATGACAGAATGGCTCTATGTAAGGTAAGCACTTAAGAGTACTAAGCTGCATCTAAATAAACTGAGGTCTGCTCTAATGGAAAAATGTCAAGCCTGAGAGAAGCGAAAGTTCAGTCGAGAGAAAGATGTGCATGATAGCTTTGATATGAATCCGAGAGGAGGACAAATATTTGACACAAGTGGTGATCAAATGTGAAAGCATTTGTTTAGATCAGAGAATTCACGTCAGACAATAACTTCTCTTGCTACTCCATTCTTTCTTGGAATTCTTGCTTTGATATACTCATTTTCTTAACATGAGCTATCTAAATGGGTAGAATATTGGAATGAGGGTGGCAAGGTCAAGTGAACAATCCTTTTTGTCAGAACGACGAGGATTATTAAATAAGAAAGAACCACTTAAAGAATTTGATTTCAAAACTTAGTCTGGCAGGACTTCAATTATGTGGATTGATCAATTGAAATGTTTGTTCTGAATTTCTGTACTTAGATTGCTGAAGAATGGATTGGTTAAAATAACCACCACCACCACCACCTAAAAGAAAAAAAAAGGAATCTAAATATAATTTAAATAATGTAATATACATACATAGTTATATAAATGATAAAATAAAGAGCATTTTTGGAATAACCCCCCAGCTTGTTTGCCAGGGGATTTCTCTTAATGCCCACTAGGTGGCTGTATTAAACTCTATAAAAGAGTCCTTTTGCTTTCATTTTTTATAGTTTAACCTAAATAGTTTCCGCATTTAGTTGACATTTTTTGCATTTCTCAGTTAGGCAGAGTGTGTCTTTTGCTTTCATGTGGTTTTGTATTTGTTATGTTTGTATGTGGGTGGGGGATTGTTGGAGTGAGTGATTAATTAACTATTCAGTCTCACATTACTTTTCCCTGGTTAACTGTTATTTCTGTGATATTTACTTTTTTTTAATCATTTTACTCCAAGCAAGGCAATAAAGCTACTAAGATGCAAGAAGTTAATGAGTGAGAATGAATACGAGAAAAAGAAAACATTATTAAGGAGAGAGAACAATAAAAAAACAGCAATTAAGAAGACAGAAGATAACAATTCACAATGCATTTAATTTTTTGCAGATCAAAGTTAGCTGGAAAGCAAGAATCTGAAAGAATGTTCCACAAATGAGAAATTCAAGAGAAGAAACATACATTTACAGATAACCATTATAACTTTAAAATGATGAGACCTTGCTGCCAATCTAGTCGTTTGAATTTAGACTTTCAATTAATTTCTGCCTATATTTATGAGATGAGGTATTATGCAAACTATTTACATGATTCGAACTATTGTCCTCATCTTTGTCGCCATATTTATTACAATGTTTCGGCCGTTGTATGCTCCAGACTTCTTCAGGTGGTTGGAATGTCGAACTGAACCTTTTATTTCGCTCACTGGGGTAAACCGTTCTAGTTCCACATGCTATGTTTAATGGATGTCATTTGTCAGTTATCTCCTGTTAATTCCCCTCTCCAAGGACACATGGCAGAGTGGATAAAGGCGTTACCACTGTGCAAGTTTCCTGTTTAAGGCAGTGGTGAGGGGAATTAACAGGACATAACTGTGAATGAATTTCTGGGTATCATAAACCTAATGTCTTCAGCAATGATTTTTTACCAGTGCTCATACTGCAATGTTCCCACAGTGTATTCATTTCTATGATTGGTCAGCTCAGGAGATTTTTGCAGCCTAGCATATGTGCTGATTCCTTAAGTTTATGAATTTTCCAATCATGTTCTTTGTCTATGATCTGAACCTGATCCCACAGAGGGCGGTGATCTCCCTTTTCTCTCCATATGTGGTCAGCTACGTCTGATTTTTCTACTTCCCCTCGTGTTACAGCTTTCTGGTGTTCTTGAAGCCTTACCTTAAGATTCTGATGAGAAAAATTGCCTAACATGAAAGTGAGCCAAAATTTCCTCGCAGCAGACTTTCCAAATCATTCTATATAATCTTTCCCCTTCAGCAAAAAATTTAACCCAATTTTAGGAATATACATTATCATCTGAATTCCACAGACAAACTAGATTTATCATACACTTATATCCATAAAGTAATATTTATGGTTTTTCAAGTAGACTTGGAAACCTTGAATTTGAAACACCACAAATTATACCATCATTGGTTTAAATGAGCCGAATGTACTTGAAACTTGATTAACCAATGAAAATCAAACAACACACAAATATAAATACCAAAATTTTTTTCTTCTTTTTCTCCATACCTCATTCTCTGATGAAGCTTTAATAAAAGTGAAACATGTCAGATTGATAAACATCTCGTATTTGTTCTTTATCTTTTTAGGATCCATCTACCCAGGTTTTTGTTGTTATCTGAGCATTGGGATTCCAAACAACAACAACAACAACACATCTTTTAGATGAAACATAAAAAAGGTTATTCTCTGAAGGAAAAGTAGAAGCAGAATGTCAGTTGAAATTTATTATACACTTGCATACATAAAGCAATATTTACAGTTTTTCAGGTAGGCTTGGTATCTGTTAATTTCTTGAAAATTTGGATGGACACGTTGTCTCTTCTTGAATTCAGAATACCACAAATTATACTATGATTGGTTTAAAAGAACCAAATGCACTTGAAACCTGATTAACCAATGAAAATCAAACAACACACAAATATAAATACCAAATTTTTTTCTTCTTTTTCTCCATACCTCATTCTCTGATGAACCTTTAATAAAAGTGAAACATGTTAGATTGATAAACGTTTCCTATTTGTTCTTTATTCTTATCATTTCATTGAATTCCAATCCATATTTGATCCCAACTCATCTTCTATAAATATATGTAAGCAAAACAAACCACATGTGTATTGAATTTATTTTGTACATTTGCAATTGCATTTGTCACAAATGCTAGCCCTATTCACTACACATTCATTGCTTAAACCAAATTGATAAGAAACCAGATAATTCTGTCACTTTTATTACTAAGCCATTTTTGTTTTGAAAAGCCTTAAAAACAATGAAAACATACAGATTGCATTTGAGAAAACAGCAAGTTATGTTAACACCAATATATGGGTTGGGTGCTTACAGGAGTGAAACAGTATCCTTAACTGCAACAGAGGTGCTTTAGCATTGGGTAATGGTTAACAAGGCTCATCTGATTAACTGCTGTGTAGTGAGTTCATCCTAACTGTGTGTCCCATACAAAAATAGGTCCTGACCTGGCATCTTGACTCCAGTTACTTTCTCACAGACATGCTGTGGCTTCTGTATTTCCTACAAATATTTTCATGGCAACAGCTCTGACGAGCTACTTTCACTGGTACCCCAACTGCATGGATTTAAGTATGCTTTCTAGGTTGGCATCTCGGTCCCACCCTTTCACTGTCAAAATAGTTAAATGTAACTGCCTCTTCTACTCCAACAGATTCTTCCCTAGCTCTTCCCAACAATGAACTCCCTTCCTCTTACTTGCTTCACTGATAAGCTATAATCTTCAAATATAATGTAAATTGACATCTTCTGATGCTATGATCTTGATCCACATCCTTCTCTTTATCCTTTCCTCAAACACCCCCACCTCTTTACTCTTACTTTCACTCTCTGTAACCCCTTGGATGCTAGTGGCACTCCTTCACACTTTGGGTGAAATGCTTAAAAAAAAATATATATATATATATATATATATATATATATATATATATATATAAAACAAAAAAAAAAAAACGAGCAATATAATTTGACCCAAATAAATAAACGACTTCCGGTAAAATAACCGCCATAATAGAATACCCACAATGCACCACTAACACGTATATATATAAATAGCCGAGAAAAATAACAACATATGTGGCCTGAGGATTGCATATAGCATGAAACTGACTGTCGCCTCTAAGTGTTGACTTCTATGTTCACTTTTATATATATATATATATATATATATATATATATATACACAACAATGGTTGCCATGTTATAAAATCATCCAACTTAGCACTTAAAGTATTTAATTTTAAAACAAAGTTCAGCACAACAACACTTATGAGGATTAATCAACTGAAATGTTGGTTCTGAATTTGTACTCTGATAACTGAGGAACAGATTGACTACAGAAAAAAAAACAAAATAATAAATCAAAAAATAATCTGTCTATATTTCCAAAATGAGGTATTGTAACTATTTACACTATTTACATTGTTCAGAGTATTGTCTTTATCTTTATCACTGTATTCACAACGTTTCGGCTATTGTATTATCTGACCTTCTTCAGGTGATATACATTGGAATTTTGAACTGAACCCTTTATTTTGTCCACAGGGGTAGATTTTTCTAATTCCACGTGCCAAGTATGTGAGTTCATGGAGGTGAACAAAAACTTAGAGAGTTGAGTTACTAAAGAGAAATAACTGAAACTGAGATATCCAGAAAAGGCATGGCACGTGGAACTAGAACAATCTACCCCAGTGGACTGACTAAAAGGGTTTGGTTCAAAATTCCAACATATATCACCTGGAATGTTCAATAGTCAAAACATCATGCATATGACAATAAAGATGAGGACAACAGTCTGAACAATGTAAATAATGTCAAAAAAATGAAATACAGTTATATAATTGAGAAAATGGAATAGACTAAAAAATCCTTTGCTGTGCAGTGACACGATGATTGTACTTATGGGGTTGATGATGATCATGATGATCTTAACATCAATGGCAGTAATAATAATATAAAGTTGTTTGAAGACTTATTTTCATTATTAAACATTATTACTTTTTTACTAGTTTCTTCATGCTCATTGGTTTTATCTAGTTTGGTGATCTATTCTGAGGTCATCAATGAGAAAAGAAACTGCAGTAAAATCTAAGTACAGATAAAGATAATAGTTAAACAACAGTTGGAGAAGCATCTATTGCTAAAATCGAACTGGCAGATTATATCAAAGCATGGACAGGCATTTTTATGCATAGCAATTACTTTTTTTGTAGCTGAAGTCATTTATAGTCTGATCAGCCACAGACCAAAACAAATACAATGAAAAATAAGACTTTTCAGAAGAGTCAAGATCAGCTTTTGTCTTGTCACCTATTTGACAAATGAGTTAACTTCAAAACACTTCTGATATTTAATCTTATTGTGACAGTAATTATTTCTTAATTATTTTGCTTATTTAGATAATTAGCTAATCAGCCATAAGAATCGAATCTACACACAACTCTCTCTCTCTCATAGATATATATATATATATATATATATATACACACACAAATGAAAACTTAAGTGCGTTCTTATATCCATGTATACACACCTATCTACAGTTAAAAACATGACAAAGTGTAGACCAAAGAAATGTGCATTAAATTTTTCTATACATTTGTAGAACAAAGACAGAAATAAACACCAAGACAGTTGAAAAAAAAAAAAAAAAAAAAAAATGGTTTCTGAGTTGGTGAATTCGTACATCCTTCCTGATAATAAATTAATCATTTCAAAATAAATATTTAATATTTTTCAGCCAGCTCTCCATGCCAACAATAAAATAAATAAAAAAAATGATTTTTGATCCATCTAAAGCATATTTTAAGCAAGTCTTCTAGACCAGACAAGCCAGTAAGGAGATACAGACAGATACACGTGACATCAATTCATGACGGCGGCTTCAAAAATAGTCCCTTACTCATTCACATGTCTTCCTCATTAAGCTATGTGACACTTACACTTTCCTCCCCATCTTCTTCCTTACTGCTCTTTTTCACACATACACATGAAGAAATCACATTTCTTTTCATCTTAACAAGCAGCTACAAACAAGGAACTTTAACATTCATACAACACTGAGAAAAAATTAGTTGTAAAAACACAAAAAGAAGAAATATTCCAGGGGACATCTTTCTACCTAAACACACTAGCATCTCATAACATATTCATAGATTCAAACACACATAAAATAGATTTGTACATATCCATAAAAAGCACACAAAATAATTGCAGATATTCACAAATTTATAAAAACTGATATACCTATGTGTATGCACACACGCAGTGATTCCATCAGCTTTTCACCATTCTTTTTCTATTGACATTACAAAAATCGAGTAACAAGTCATTTCATTGAAGACATGTCACATGACTGCTACAAATTGGTGAACAAATAATAAAAATAACAGTGTAGCAGTCAAACACAATTCGCTTCATGTCATAGCAAAAATAAATAATGGTTACACAACTTTTCGTATATG
This sequence comes from Acanthosepion pharaonis, assembly GCA_903632075.3. NCBI lineage: Eukaryota > Metazoa > Mollusca > Cephalopoda > Sepiida > Sepiidae > Acanthosepion > Acanthosepion pharaonis. The sequence continues at coordinate 532,636 of CAHIKZ030000516.1, read as the reverse complement.
GCAAAACAAAAAAAAAAAAGTAAGAAAAAAAAAAGATGTCTTCCCTTCTTCCTCATATCATTTCTCTCTCTATGTCATTTGACCCACAAACATTTTTAATGCACTCTTGGTTTTATCAAAATTCAAATAAACTTGCAGCAAGACATTTTCTTGCCTTACTTTTCATGTGAAAATTTTGCCAGAAATTACAATCACTTCTATTCTAAAAGTGTCTATATCCAAACAATAATTTTTATATTTATACAAGTTTGGTTAAAAGTAACAAAAATTGAACATTCTTTTCAGAATGAATAGAAAAACATCAGAAACATTGTTATTTTTCTTGCACTGATGTCTGCAGCTGTGGAGTATAGACCTGTACAGAAACGTATATGTGAATATATTTTTAAGTGGAATGGTCATTACACAAGAATGATTTAATTCACACCACCTCAAGGGTCATTTTTCCATTTACCTCATAATTGAGCTGTATGATTTTCTAGAAGGAAGGTAAAGTTTACAATCAATCTGCCTCCATTTCTTGTTTAGAATCAGAGATGCCTAGACTGGTTAACAACCAAGGCTAGAGTGTCTAGTCTACCCCGCTATGTTATGTTTGCTCAAAACTGTGGTGAGAAGTGTACTTGGATGGAACAGGAACAGTATTTGTGGATTCTGTTTTTCATATTGATAATCATTATGGTACTTCATCCCTCCATATAATTAAAAAAAAAAAAATGAACACTATCATGTGAGACCAGAGTTTCAAAAGTTAACCCCCCACCTAAAAAAAAAAAAAAAATCAATTTCATGTAGGAAGACAAACACTCAAAATTCAAAATCATTCCAAAAGTGTAAAATACCACACAGATTTAAATTTTATCTCGTTTTATTTCATTTCTTTGTTGATAATGTTTGAAGCCAGTTGAAAATTAAGAACCTTAAACTGGAAACAGATCTTTTACATCTTGAACACCAAAATGTGGAAGTAATCTTTCATAAAAGAAAAGCTTACTTAAAAATATGATAGATAAAATTGTTATCTTTAACAAAACTTGTTTGAAATTCAAATTCTTGAAGAAGCTGTCACATTAACAATGAATTATATTTTTCAAAACTGCTATCCTCTCGCCAATGTTGGTGGAGAGGGGACCACAGAAATAAATGTATTTCAGAAATTCTCGCAGTAATTTGTTTCAAATAAATGTAACCAAAGACATGTAAGAATAGTTAAAGTGGCCTTCGAGAAATTAAGCAACATATTAAGACAGGAAAATTTCATTAGAAACAAGGAAAAGAGCACTGAACTGGTACATCCTATAATGGGTGTAACAGCAAAATTGTTTGATTGTTATATTAATCTCTGAACTATTGTATCTTAGCAATGATTAAAGATATTTTACTACAACTCTCCAAGATTTTTATAACACTATTGGACTTTACTTTGGGCAGTAAGAATTTATAATTACTTAACAGAAGAATCGTGATGAAATCAATCATGAATGAAAATGGCATGTTCATCATTAATTAATCATAGCTCATGAAAGATTAAAATTAAGTTTATATATATATATATATATATATAGTATTCTAGGATTATTTTCAAACTTATTCAAGATGATCTAACCTTCTAATTTTCTGCCCTTGAGTAATAAGGTGCATCACAGGTTTCACATATGATTTCATTTTCAAGTCTTTTTTCACTGCTCTTTGAACTGTCATAGCTGAAACTCCTCTCTCATGGGCCACTTGTCTTATGGGTTGAGTTAAATCTCTTCTAATTGATCTCTTTAGCTCTAAGTTGAAATGCTGATCCCTTTTCCTGTTGTGACCTCCTGATCCAGTTTTCCTCTCTACTATTCCCTTTTTTTAAACTTATTTACCATTCTCTTGATGGTTCTTGAATGGACTTTGAAGATGTAAGCCAGAGTATGAATGTTGGTACCATTACTGAAGGCCTGAATGATCTTTTTCCTCTCATCATTACTCAGTCAGGAACACATAGTGGGGCTGACAAAAAGCAATTTTAATCTTTATATTTGAAGATTATAGTTATCAGGGAAGCAAGAGGAAGAGAATTTCACAGACGGGAAGTGTGTGAGAAGAACCTGTTTGAGTAGAAGAGACAATTACATTTAACTGTTTCAACAGTGAAAGGGTGGCACCAAGATGCTAACCTAGTAGGTTGCTTAAATTCATGCAGTCTGTGAACCAGACAAAGCAACTTGTTGGAACAGTTGCCATGAAAATACTTGTAGAAGAGACAGAGAGAATCCATGGCATATCTGTGAGAAAGTGACTGTAGACTAGAAGGCCAGATCAGGACCTATTATATTGCATATCCGCCCCCTGGATTTTGTTGAGGACGTCGAGATTTACAGTGGGGGCACCATACCATATATGACTGCAATATTCCATGCAAGGACGATGGTTGATTTATAAATTTGAAGGATGGACTCAGATGACATAAACTTTCTGGCACAACACAGAGAACCAGCTTTCTGTGCAGTAGATGAAGCTATTGAGTTTTATTCATCCACATTGGGAAAACTTGATTTATTTGCGAAAGATACTAGAATAATACAGACTGTTTACTGGAAACAAACCTCATGCATGCAGATAGATGAACTGAGCAAGTACACAAAAATAAAAAAGGTGTGTATGACAAAGATGTGGCTTCTCATTGGATTTATTTAACTTATTGAGAGAGGCAATCTTAAGTGAACTACAAGTCCTGCTAGGATTTGTTATTAGTGAGCGCAATCTTGACAAAAGAAGATATGCAGATGAATCTGTGTTGATGGCAAACACAGAAAGAAAACTGCAGATATTTCTAGGTATTAAAGTAAAGCAGGAAGAAAAGACTAACCATCAATTGCAAGAAGAAACAATGTTTGGTCATTAGCAAAAGACAGAATCAAGCAGAACTTGGAAGTGTGATGCCGATGTCAGAAAATGTGACACAGAATTATGAAAGCGTATTGGAATAGCGAAAGATACCTCCGAGATATTAAGTAAAGTATCAATGAGAGAGAACAATTTTGTTAGAAACAAAGAAAAGTGTCTTCAAATTCAAATCATATGTAACATCAATCTGTGTCAAGGGCAGTGAATGCTGAATACTTTGCTCACAGATGAAAAGGAGGCTCAAGGGAATGGAGATGTGTTTCTACAGAAGGATACTGAGAATGCTATGGTCAGAACAGGTAAGCAATTAGGAAGTGTTAACGAAAATGGGAATAAGAAAGTACAGCTTAGAATCAGAAAGGGACAACTGAAATTCCTGGGATACATCACAGTGAAAAAAGGGGCTTAGAAAATTTGACACTTACAGGACATATTAAAGGCCATATAGTCACAGGGAGTAACCCAACTAAAAGACTCAGGTAAATGTATTACAAAACAGAGAGATAGTAGAGAGACATAGACTGATTAGTGATACAAAGCGTAGGAAGTTGTGGAGAGCCATAATCCCCCATGCTCATCTTCAGTTGTTGCCATATATCTTCGCACCGATTGGCTTTTAGCATTCATACAGTGACCAAACAGACTTCTCCAACCTATTCTACTTGCCGTATCAAGTTTCTTTATAATTAATGTATGCTTGTACTTTAAGAAAAGAAAGATATTCCTATGGGATTGGAAAGTTTATCTGCCATTCAGTTTTTGAACAACTTAAGATGATTAAACCAGTCTATAATCTCTAATAGAGATTATAAAACAGAGAGAGAGAGAGAGAGAGAGAGAGATCAAAACTAAGCAATAGCTTTAAGTAAAAGATGTTGTTTATTCATCTGTAAGAGACTATTTTCAAAACTTTAGATGTCATGTCAAACAAAATAGTCCGATCTTAAAGGCTAATACTTCTGGCCTTGAGAGTCAAAGAGTTGAAAGATGAAAACAAAGATTAAGACGTGTAAGAATAGCTAAAACCAGCAATGTAAAAGAAAAAAAATTATCTTCTTAACCTTTTCAAAATATTAATATGTATCAAGAGTATGTGTGTGTTTTTATTTCTTTTTAAAGTCATAGGGAACCTCATGAGAATTCCTACAAGTTTTTGAAGTTTATTTAAATCTCTACATATATTATTCAATGATTAGAGTTTTGTTAAAAGTTTGCAGATATTTGTGTCTGGATTTTCTTTTAACTCTTATTTTAAAGCATAATAATTGACAACTGATGTCCATCCACTTCTGAGTTTTGTTTCAACAGGTAAGTTAACACTTAAAATGCTGAAATCAGTTCTTAAATAGTATGGTTCTTTTATGTGCTATGTCCCTTCAGAATGTGGACAATAATGGCTCACTTGTTCAGTAAGTTGCTCACCATTCCCCTCTGTGAATTTCACATTCTCCAAGCCCTCTTTCCTCCTCAATTTATTGAAGTTAACAAGTTGCGTATTTGCGTGTATTTTAGGTGAGTACATGTTCACATAATAAAAAAAGCATACAAAAGTTTATTCTTTTTATGGTGTCTGTGCTGAAACAAAGTTCTCAATGTCTCTTGGGTATGTAAATTTTCTTTTTGGTTCAGAAGCATGTTAGGATTACAGTGGTTAAAATGGTCAAGCTCAGGTCAGCTTTGTGCAGAGTTGGAATGACCAGTTCACTTACTTCATGAGTAGAGGCACCAAAACATCTCCAAACGCTGTCGTCGGAAAGTCGTCCTTTCAGCATGTGGAGGTCATAAAATCATGTAGGTGATCAAAAACCCTTTCCAGTTCCTTTATTAATTGCATCATGGGAAAATTAATTTCATTTCTTCATTATTATTCAATATTATTATTTTATTGGTCATAATTAATTTTCCCATAATATGTCCCAGGAATTTCAACTGTCTCTTTCTGATTCAATGTATACCTGTCTTTTTCATTTCCATTTTCCTTAAAACTTCCATGTAGATAAGCTGTTACATCCATGGTATTATCACCATCCTTCTTTAGAACCACATATGTTGACTTGTCTCCTCTTTGTGATAAAATAGTCCAGTATTCAGTGGCATAGAAATAGATTGATATTACATCGCAGTTCAGTGCTCTTTTCTTTGTTTCTAACAAAAATTTTCTCTTTCTTATTCCTTTTACTGTTGTGCCTTTGGATTTTTGGTGTCAAATTTTCCATTCTCTGTTAAAACACATCCCAGATAATATGGTTAGATGCTATTTATTTTCCTTTTACTTTTTAGAATTTCAGAAGCGGTATTAGCTTAAGAACTACTTTGAAACTTCCAGAATCCCAAGGCTTTGAATCATCCTGATAATGATATATATTAATATTGTATTATCGGTTGTCTTTAAATGTGTAAATAAAATAAACTTCTGTAGAATGGGAAAATACTTTCGATACTGCCTAATATATTGTAGATAATTCCCTATTAACAAATTACATTTTCATTGTAGACAAAATTGTATGAACACAAGTTTCCAGAACAGTTGTGTCTGGATGAGAATAACCAGAAAACACTCTTCATTTTTAAAATAAAAATTTCAAACCAAGAATAGTGCAGCTAATTTTTATTCTCGTCATAAGTTGTTCACAAAAAAGATACTCAAATAAATTTCTGTTGCCTCATAGTCTCAAATGTTTATTAGCAAACCAAGACTCAACACTGTCTAATTTTAACCTCATTGAAACTCAAGTGTCTACAGATTTTAGCCGATTTCCTTGCCATAATGATAAGTGGAGGTTCGCTAATTGAAAAAGAACTTCTTCAAAGTGAATCTATAGTCTGAATAACAAAACCACAATGAATCAGTATTGACCCTTCAGGCATAAAACTGTCTCCCAGAAAACATCAGGTTTCAACTGAATATTATATATATATATATATATATATATATATATATATATATATATATATATATATATGTGTGTATGTATGTATGTATGTATATATATTAGTTGTTGACAGATGCCTTATATAACGAAATGCTTTATATCATGCAGAATTTGTAAAAGTAAAAACAATTTTTATTTCATAAAAACAATCAGTAAAAATTGTGCCCAAATCTTCATCAACAAAAGAATTATATTTTCAAGAAATTTTACCTTTTGTTGCTCGTCTTTAGAAACAGATTTTCATGATTTACACAATAGAATCATTGCGGTACACATTACTAATGTTGTGAACTTACAGCTAAATTTTCAAACTTGTCATATAATCTGAAGGGACTGAGAATGTTAGAAAAATGTTGTGACATTGATGAAAGGGTTAAAATACAGAAAAAAAAACATTTGATTGAAGATCTTAGAAAAAAGAAAATGGGGGAAAAACTTCCCAAGATATTTGCTGAGGGAATAAACATTCGCAATTCAAATAAATGACACTGTCAAGAATATTTCTTTAAAATAACTTGAAAGGAACTGCAAAACCTGTACAGCAAAAAATAAAAATAAAGAATGATATTTAATAAAGAATAATTTTCTGTTTGCTGCCTGCCTTGTCTTTTTAATTCCTGTATCAAATATGGTTTTGCAATTGCCAAATTAATCTCAGCAAATGCTTTGACTTGAGCACAAAAAATACACATGAATTTGGTTGTTTCATTTAAAGACTTTTCAATGGAATATTAATATCAATCAACACAATCAGTGAAAGTATCTCAAATTCTAACTGGACCAAGAACACGGTGAAAAATATTCAGAAATTATATTTTTAGTGGCATAAAACAAATTTCCCAGATATGCTAATGGGACGAGAACTGCAAGTGATACCAAGTGTGAATCTTGTTATATGATTTTAAAACAAACAAAATTATAAACCGGATCAAAGTTTCATTTTATATCCTGAATTCATATTGATGACTGCTATCAAAATGATATCACTCAAATCTAAATCATGATTAACAGAAACCATGTTAATAAAGATTACATAGGTAAAATACAATAGGGAAAATATATTGAAAAAATCAAAACAAAAAAAGTTTTTTGCAAGACTTAAAGATGAAAAAATGTCAATTTGTATAATTGTTATGAAACACCTATTCTATAGTTAATAGACTCTCCCACCTAATATAAGTAGGAGTAGTAATAGAAATGACGGTGGGTTGAAGTGAATCGATGTCGGACGAAGGTTATTCGAATACGAAAGTATCAGCGACCACAACAAGATTACTCTGCGTAATACCTATTATATCAAGTTCCTAATGTTTTGTACGTTGAACCTATTTTAGGACTTATTTAGTACAAATACAAGCCTCCACAACAATAATGTATTTTCCTATTTATAAAATGTATTTTTTCTTGTGAGTGTACTAATTATCAAAGAATATTCAACAAACTTGAATATTTGTTGAAAATGTTGGATGGCAGAACAGAAAGTGGGATGGATAGTACAAAAAGACAAACATTGCTAAGAGCTACAAAGAATAGGAAGCTGTGGAGAGCCCTTTTCACCCACTTCCTGAAGGGAGATGGCACATAAACGGAAAAAGAAAAGTTGTATATAGAAGAGCCACTATAGCTTTAAAAAGTAAAAATAAATAAATAAATAAAACAAAGTATTTCAAAAGGTGCAAACAAAATATATCACTCCTACTATCCTTTAGGTAACAGCATATTAAGGATCTATTTTTATATTGATAGCATAAACCAAGAAAATAGTTTACATTAAGGGATCATCCCAACCATAAAATTGCTGTTATTTGTAATCAGAGATGGAATTATGACAAATAATAGAGATAATATTTTTGTATGTCATATTTTTATATTATTTTTTATAAATAATTTTTATAATATTATTTAATATAAATTATATATAAATTTATATACATTAAATTTTATATTAAATTTATATTAATTATTAACTCATATTATATATATTATATTAAATTTATATTAAATATTAAATTACATTATATATATTAAGTTTATATTAAATTTATATACATTAAATTTATATAAATTTTATTTCATATAAATTTATACAATATTTTATATAAATTTAGAAATATTTTATATTTTTTTATAAATAATTTTTATTATATTTTTGTATGTATTTTGGGTAAAATCATATTAAGGGTCTAGTTTTACATTGATAGCATAAGCCAAGAAAATATTTCACATTAAGGGATCATCACAACATTAAAATTGCTGTCATTTGTAATCAAAGATGGAGTTATGACAAATAATAGAGATAATATTTTTGTAGTTATACTATTTAATCATTGCAAAAGGTTTGTGCTCAATTAGAAAATTGAAAAAAAAATTACATACTATAGAATATAAACTCCTATATTTTGTGGCCAATAAGTGAAGCACAGATAAGAGACATCTACAAATAAGTCTTACTAAATTCAGTAAATATGAAAAATGATTTTACATTTCTGTACAAATATGGCTTCAAATTAAATAAGTGGTTTCTGAACCCTGATTGGATATGAAAAGTCATGTGATGTACTTTCTTCTACATCCAGGCAGTTGAATGATCTGGAAAACTGTTAGGGCTTGGGTATACATTCCTGTGTAAAACTCAGTGATTTAGAGCCAACTCAGTCCTATATGGAATTGGATGATGGACAATCTCATCACAGATGAAGAAGAAACTTGAAGCAACAGTAATATTGTTCTATAGAAGGATGTTGAGACTGAACATGTGAGTACTGACAAAGTTTTAGAGACAATTGAAAAAGAAAGGAAAATTATACTTAAGAAAAGAGATGGTTGAAATTTCTAGGGAACAAATTTGTAAAAGAGAGCTTGAAAAATTTGTTATTAATAGGACAGATTGATGACAATTGGGATGCAGGCAAACAACATGTAACTCACCTATAGAGCCTTAAATAAATGGATAAAACAAGCAAGGTTTAGGAGAGGCAAGAAATTTGAAAAATTCATTAAGAGCTACAAAAGACAGGAACTTGTAGAGAAGCATGATCGCCAACGCCCTGAAGGGACATGGCATAGAGAAGAATAACACATCCATTGACAACCTTGTCCTATCAGTCAACAGTGTGTTACCTGTGTTAGTCTAGCAAAAATTTCATAGAAGAGCTTTGTAGTTTAAAAATAAAAATGCTTTGGATTTATTCTTTAATTTTTTTTCTTCATAAATACAAATTCTTTTTTGAGGTAAGACAGTTTTCTCCTTCTTTGTCACAAAAACCTATGTCCAACTCTTTTTTAAATGTTACTAAGGAACATATATACACACATGAACATGTTTTCTTCAATGTTTGTGGCTATTCTCACATTTAACCTCACCATTACAGGTTTCTAGTACTACTGATTCTGTTTAAGGTAGTGTCTTGCAAGTTGGCCACAGAAGTTTCAAAACTTATAAGCTTTCTTTTCAATTAACTAATACCATTTAGCACCTGACATAGTTTCTAACAGTTTCTTGATAGTCAATATGGCATATCTCTAATTGTATACTTGGCCAGCATTTTTTGTCTGTTTTTCTTGTTTGTATTTTTGAGAATTTAAGAATTCAAAATGGCTGACTATTAAAAGTGAAGACATCAAGTTCTAAATGTTTTAAGAAACAGAGAAATAATTGTGAAGCTGAAAAATACTCCAGGCCAAATTTATATATACATATGTTTGTTCATATGTATGTCTGTCTTTCTCTCTCTCTGTCTCTCTCTCTCTATATATATATATATATATATATATATATATAAGGTAATAATTGATTCACACATGAATTATTGAAATCAACTGACAAGGTATGAGTTTAATTTTTAATATACTTTTCCAGTTTGTGTATAAGCTGTCGTATATCTGAATTAAATTTATGGAGAAACTGTCCAACGTTAATGATGTTCTTGTGTAAGTGCTTTTAATATACTTAGGCAACAAGAATTCAATTAAACAAGAACAAGAAACGAATTTAGGTTGCAAAATTTAATCTGGATGTGTGACAGCTTTTACACATAACAGAAAAATGTAATAAAAATTATGCAGACTGACTCTCAAACAATTTGAAGAAAACATGTTCATGTGTGTATATATGTTCCTTAGTAACATTTACAAAAGAGTTGGACATAGGTTTTTGTGACAAAGAAGGAGAAAACTGTCTTACCTCAAAAAAGAATTTGTATTCTCAGTACCATTTGTCAAAAAAGGAAATGAAAATAGGGGTCTAATTTAGTAAGGCCTGGAAACCTGATAATTTTTGAGCTTGCTTACTAGTCAGGACTCATTACTGTTTTTCTTTTTCCTCTATGAAAGGATATTTTGGGAGTCAGTGGTATTTTGTTCTTCATGAGTGAAGTATGCAGCTGTATGCTGCAAGCTCCTGATATGGATTTTTGACACCATTTTGATTTATGTCATCATCATTGGACTTGTGAGTCTGATTTATAAACTTTGTAATTATGACCCTAGATTTCTGATTTTGGAGCTGAACACCCCATTACTATTTTCCCCACAGACCTTTAAAAAAAAAAAAAAAAAAAAAAAATTTCTAATTCTGCCAATGACCTAAAATTTAAATATCATAAATATCAATGAGAAATAAAAGTATATCTGTGGTAATTACAACAGAAAATAACATACAAAATTTTTAGATTCTTTTTTTTTTTTATTTTCCAATAATATTTAACCTGTTCAATGTCCAAGAATTACTCGAGAGAGTTAGAGAGTAAGAGGTAAGGTTTATGGGGATATGTGGGAATAATAATACAGTGTAACCCGGATATAAGAGAGTTGTCGGGACCGGAGAAGAAGTCTCTTATATCCACAGGCTTTCTCTTATCCTTTATATCCGGGTTTCTCTTATATCTAATTTACATTAATATACATTAACACAGGCTCTAATTTGGGACCAGAGAAAATCTCTCTTATATCCGGGTTTCTCTTATATCCGGGTCTAATTTACATTAATATACATTAACACAGGCTCTAATTTGGGACCAGAGAAAATCTCTCTTATATCCGGGTTTCTCTTATATCCGGGTCTAATTTACATTAATATACATTAACACAGGCTCTAATTTGGGACCAGAGAAAATCTCTCTTATATCCGGGTTTCTCTTATATCCGGGTCTAATTTACATTAATATACATTAACACAGGCTCTAATTTGGGACCAGAGAAAATCTCTTATATCCGGGTTTCTCTTATATCACAGGGTCCAATTTACATTAATAATTTACATTAACACAGGCTCTAATTTGGGACCAGAGAAAATCTCTCTTATATCCGGGTTTCTCTTATATCCGGGTCTAATTTACATTAATATACATTAACACAGGCTCTAATTTGGGACCAGAGAAAATCTCTCTTATTTCCGGGTCTCTTATATCCGGGTTACACTGTAGTTAACCCTAGACTTGAGCAGGTTAAGATTATAGTGATTGCATCCTCTTGGGAATCAGTTCCATGATGTTCATAAGAAGAAGCTGTTCAAGTTGTAAGAAGAGAATGAGGGGGTGGTTCAATACAACATCTTAGCCATGGAAGTTAGAACTGGTGGAACTAAGGAATGTAGTCTAAACACTTTCTATGAAAATAGCAATAGAGTAGCGAGAATATTGCAATGTTTCATCTCTGGGAAAAGGACTGTAAGGTGGGAAATAATTCATCACCCGCAAGGCCTCAGAGATACTTCTGGACTATCAAGATTGAAAAGTGAAGACAAGGCAGCACTATTCCATATAAGGCAGCAGTAATACATTTCCACCTTGATCTGGCTCTTGTAACATAAGAGAATAGAAGGAGAGTCAGGTACAAGAAACCGGCCATTCATATGAAGTGCAAGTTCCAGCTGAGGTCTGGGTTGAGTAAGTCCTAAATTTTTTTCTTTTCACTTCAAGCAAGGCATTAAAGCCACTAAGACACAAGGGGTTAATGAGTGTAGAAGAGTTAGAAACAGGAACAATTTCTTGGGAGCAAGAACTGAGGAAGTGTAATCAAGAGGGCAGTAGATATCAATTGACATTGCAATTTAATTTTTGCAGATTAAATTTGGCTGGAAAACATGGAGCCAGAAGGGAATTCCACATGCAAGAAAATAAACTGTTAGCATAGAATTTATATGCTCAAAGCATGGGACCCTCCCTGAAAGAACACCCATTCATATAAATGAAGCAGTGTAAATATTGCTGTCTTGACTTCTACTCAAATTATTAACTGGCACATCTGAAGGCAAAGGAGCACTCTCAAAACATTTCCTGAGGTGATAGTTAATTTTTTTTTTACTAATTGTTTGTCCAATACAAGGCCGAAGACCCACTCCAGGTAGAGGCTTTCTAAAAGAGGTTGTTGTATAAATGTAAGAGGGGTGGGTAAGAAGTGTAGGTTATGAGGATATGTAGGAAAGATAACAGTCAATCCTAGACTTGAAAAGCTTAAGATTTTAGTGATTGGGAAGCATTCACTCAGGAGTCTTTTTCAAGAAGGTAGCCATGAAATAGTATATAAACAGACTTCTTAGATTATTTTGGAAAGTAAGTAAAGAGAATCTAAGTCCATAATGCCCAATCAGAGGAGATCTTCTGAAGGATTGGTAGTTAACTGGTGCCAAAGTGTGTAAAGATACAATTAGTTAGATTCTCCACTGGTGAGAACTGGTTTCACAAACTCCTGGAAAAGTTCCTCTGTTGAAGATCAGGAATGTCAAGGCTTGTCTACACATAAAGAAATCTGTTTCATTCTTTTCAGTGAAAAGAATTAAAAAGCCCATTTAGGACTATTTATATGAGATAAAAAAATTGATAATCTGTTTAAATCTGCAGAATGAGCAACCCCCCCACACAATTTGACAAATCTCTCCGTAGGAAATTTCAAAAAAAAAAAAAAAAAAAAAAAAAAAAATTATTCCTAACAAAAATGGATAACACATGTAATATGAAGAGAGAATAATAATTTAATCAAGATGTTGATATTCTACACTACTTCAAACAAAAGGTTAAGAAGGGAACCCTCATCATTACTGGAAAGAGCAATAACAGTTACTGGACTTGAGAAACCTATTTTCTTGAAAAAAAGTTTTAAGAGAAATATTTTATAAATTTCAACCAAAAGTAGTACTGCTTAATGAATGGTGAAGGTTTCCTTATAAGGAAATGGCTAATATTACTATTATATATAATAATGGACATGCCATTAAATAGTGAACATTGTTTATTGATAAATGTCCAAAATTTTTATGTGGTACTTTATGATGCATTGGTCAGTAAATTTATGCATCAACAAACATTTCTTTATTTCTCTTCATACAATATACATAGTATTTATAGAACTTTACTAAGCTTAGCTTAAATGTGGCATAAGGCTGCAAGTATAGAGCACACAGTGTGGATCAAATTCAATTATAATTCAATCTAGCAAGACAAGCTTGCTAACCATTACACTATGATGAAAATAAATCCAAGAATCTGATGATATTATGTTGACTGGCTACATTTTAAGTGGACATAGCTTTAAAAATAAAATGTTAAGTCTTAAAGATAATTCATGTAACTTAATATATATAAAAAAATTACCACTTACAAAAAGTATCTGAGAATTTAAAAGATGATATTGTCTAATGGGAAAAATGATCATATCACCATTTATATGTTTAATTTTGGGAAACACTTTAAAAGGGAAGACAAATGTAGCCTGGAAAAAAAGACTTTCACTTTATGGTATGATATAAATCAATATAAATTGCTTAAGTCAGAAGCTAAGATAAAACTAAATTCTTGTATCTTTCAGGCAACATTAATCAACTCAGAAATGTAGATTTAAAAAAAGCCAAAAGCAGGTTTCAATAAAAATATATTTGTATTGAATATTTCTGACAAGATGGTGGCTCTGAAATAGTTTGTGGATATCAGTAAGGTTTCCTTTTTCAAATTCCCAAAAGATATAAAATATTTTTCATCCTTTTTATTTAAAGCTTTTCAATAAATATTTTAAATTTTGAATTTTGCAGTGTTATTTCTTCATCACATGTTTCACGTGTCTTCCTCTAAGAAGACGACTAATGGCTCTAGGAATATTTTGTCATTTAGTTCTTGTTTTTTTTTAATGTATGATCTTTTTTCTTATTAACTTATTTATGTACTTATAGGTTCAACATATAAAAGTTAATTCAACACTTTGAAAACAAATGTACAGTTTCTTGTCTATTATTCTGTGTGATTAAACCAAACTATTTTTTCAATGTATAGATAAATAAAGTTGTTTTATTTTATTTTATTGCAAGTTCTGCTTGGGAAATGCTATTTATCAAAACAAATCATAATGTTTATATTAACCATTTCCCTACTAGGAAACATTTGATCTTCACTGACCAAGTAGCCAGTACTGCTTTCAGTTGAAATTTATGAAAAAACGTTTTTAAAATGATATTTCAGAAAAACTGGTTTCTCAAGTCCAATAGCTGTCATCACTCTTACCAGTATTGATGAATACTTAATTCCTAACCTTATGACAAACTCCATTATTTTTCAAATCTTTCTATTAAAAGATACATTTTTTGATTAATAAATATAAAATGTTTTAAATGTATACTTGATATGAATAATTTGTTTCTCCTTGAAAAATATTAATGACAAGTGATGATTCATGAGTGTTAAGTCTTCCTTTGTCTCCATAAAAATTGGTCAGTGATTCCTGATAACAAATTCAAAATCTTCTTTCTTCAAAGTTTATAAATTGTGGGAGGAAGATGTTGAGTGATTAAAGATTTTTTAAAATTTTTTTTTTCATCTTTAAATGAAAATCTCAGTTAAATTTAGATTTTGTATAATGCGGTTGTCATTTAAGATCAGATAAAATGATTTATTCTAAAGACAATTCAAATGTTTACTAATGTTTCTTTCTTCTTTAGTATCTTCTGAAAACTATTTTCTGATATTATTTTCATGCTGAGTGGCAGAAGACAGAGTGTTTAACACTAAATATTCTCAGAAATAAATTCAAAATAATGAGTTTTTGAAATTCAGCATTTTTACTAAATAGTTTTTTTTTTTTTTTAAGATCTAGCATTTTACAAATTTTGCTGTTTGATATCAAAATGTTTTAGACCAATGTAAACTTGAGATTTTTAAATTGAGAGAATTTGGATAAAAAAATATTGACTTTGAATTCTTAATATTTGAATGCCTATCCCATGTTGACCAACAAAACCATCTACATTCAGGCATTATCATCATTTTATATTCCAGAAATTTGCTATATAATGATGGCTGTTCCATATTGACCAGCATAGGACAATGTGGTGAAAGCATGTCAATACAAATACAAAAGAATTCTCCAGTCATGTGTGGTCATGTCTGTCAAAGCTAGTTACATCTGAGTTTTCCCCATTAGCAACAGAACAGCTTGACATGTCCAGATACAGGCCTCTCTGCAACTTGTCCAGTGTCTAGTGAAGACATTCCCTTGGTACATTTTGTCCCAGAAGTTGTGTACCACCCATTGTGCTGTGGTTTCTGTGCAGTAGCCTCACTTGTCATTCTCAGAATTTTTCTTAATTTCTACCTGTCTCTTTCCCTTTTCTGCTTGTTTCCTTTTAAGAGAAGAATCTTTTGTTTCCTCCAACCTGAACATGCAGTTGCCTTATTTTCCTACAGACAATTAGGATGGTACTTAATATGCAAGAAATTGTCTAAGACACTAGCTCGTTACTGACTGCAGGAATTGAGAAAAAAATCATCTTGGATATTTGGATTCTTTTTCAATACCACAGAAGTATGATCTATAGTAATTATTGTAAAAGAATTGTAATGGATGCTGCCTGTCTTACCCATAATTATGATGGATGCTGAAAAAAAAAAAAAAACAGGGAATTGTGGGTAGAAAAATTGCTATATGAGTCAATAAGAAATCTGTTGGAGAATAGGTTTGATCCAGTATCAAGCAACTTGATTTACATACGTACATATGTATGGGCGAAGGAAGGAAGGAAAGAAAGAAGCATAGTGAAAGAGGAAGGCTGAAAGAAGGAAGCAGCATGTGAGAAAGGAAGAGAAACATTTGTTTTACCCCCTAAAACCAGGATTCTGATTCTATGTTGGGGAAACAAACCAAGTTTTCATTCACAAAATCCAACTCACCAGTGCTCAAAATATTTTCCAGACCATTTTTCCATGATTTAATCCAGAAAATATTATGATATAGATTATTTCTCAATTTCCTACACAATCTATCAAGATGATTGAAGTTTTCACTTTAACATTAAAACTACCTCAGATTTACTCAAATTCTGAAGATTGTTATAAAAGAACTATTTCAGAGAGATAGAAAGAGAAATGTGCACACAGACACATACATGGGGCAAACAAAATATTGAAAAGATAATGAAAAAGTGTGGGACAAAGATAAAAGTATTTCACAGCACAAAAGATTTGGGCTTGTCTGTTTGTTGTGAAAAGTAAAGAAGTGTGTTCAGGAAATAAAGAGAGAAAACAGAGTGTTGGCTAAGCCAACTTGAATCTTAAAAAAAGAATCTGGCCTCGTCTTCTGTTGTTCTATGTATGAATACACTCATTTAGAATAAACTGGAGAAAAGAAAGAAATGTCAAAGGAGTTTGTGAAGATATTTGCTTGGTTCTCTGAGTGTTTGACCAAGTCTTTAAGTTGGGATAACTTTAAGAAAAAACTGCTAAAGTAGGGAATACCTTGTAGTGGACCGTGGCTGTGATATTATTGAGTAGAAGAAACACATGTGGGGTTCAGATTTTCCTGCAAGCGGGTCCAACTACATGAAAAGTTTGGACTATTAATTAAATCCAAAGAATGCAAAGAAAACAAACAAAACACAAGACCGATAATATATGTATACAAATATATATATTAATAACAAGTTACATTGAAACAGTTACAAAGGACAAAGTGTGTGTGTGTGTGTGTATGAATATTATATATGTGTGTGTGTGTGCGTGTATTGTGCTTAGCGTGTTCCCAGCATTTGGGAAACACTATCTCTGGTGAGCATTCACATTTTCGTGGTAATAAGGCTCAAAGCCTGAGGAAAAAAGAGAGATTTACCTCCAGGTGTCAGCGCAAAGGCCTGAGGGAAAAAGAGGAAGAGGCGAAGGGTCAGCGACTATTTATAGCCAGAGAAGAGAGACCCCTGGTGAAAGGGTTAACGAACTGAAGGAGGAGTTAACTCCGACAACCTAATAGATTCTTTCTTTCTTGAAATCTATAATTCTTCAAAGAAAATATCTGAATTTGCAATTTGTTAGATGGATTATTGCCAAGCATCGATTCCTAATTGGTTTGGGAAGCATAGACCTTGGAGAATAACATTGCTTTAAACCAAAAGGAGCAGTGATGGACTTTCTGAAAAATACCACAGCAACTATCCCTTTGGTTATCGGCTGTTATTTTTTTTGGGGGGGAGTGGGTGGTTAAAATTAAATTGCATTGCAGAGGATCTCTCCTGGACTGGCAATCCCATTGCGATAGTTAAGAAAGTGGAGCAGTAACTATTTACTGAGAATTCTCCGAAAAAATAATTTACAAAGGAAGCTGCTGACAGCCACCTACAGATTCTCTATTGAGAGTGTGCTGGTGTACTGCATCACTGTTTGACATGCCAGCTGCTCATCAGCAGACAAGAGTGCCCTTGAAAGTTTTAGAGATTTTGTCCAGAAAATAATTGGCTATTCACTACCCTACTTAGTCAACATTTCTAATTCTCATTGTAATAGAAGAGAAGAAAATGTGATGAAAGACATCACATATCCCAGGTATCACTTGACTGAACTATGGAAGGAGGTTCTTTGAGAATTTGGTATTCCCAGGACACATCAAAGACAAAAAGAAACAGGGTAACGCAGCCAGCCATGTACCAGATGAGCATGTGCAAATGGATGGTGGACTGAGAAGTGAGAGAGGATGGTCAAAATGGACATGGCTAAGAGCTGCAAAGGATAGGATATTGTGGAGGGTTATGATCGATCAGAGCCTGAAGGAATATCTTTGTCAAGCAGCCTGTATTCTATTGATTTGTATTACATATTTTGTCATTGACTGAACATTTTTCATTTTCAACTCTTAAAAGCTTTTATCGTTCGGTGGATTTAGGTTTTGAACTAGAATAAATTAGTACATTAGTGATTTTTGCATCAAAAGTTGTCGAAGGTTATAGAGAATGACCAAAAAAAGAAAAAAAAATCAAGAACTTAAACAATAGGCAATATTTTTAGAGCATGTCAAATGTTTATTGGTTTTACTGCTAATTTTAAGAGAGCAAGATAACTACCCTTTCAACAATCTTTGTTTACCCTGAAACTGTTACCCTCAGGGTGATGGTTTGCTTCCATTAGTTCTGGGAAAAAGCACTCAGAGGGCAGCTTTTATCCTTAGACACTGCATGAAATGAATGCTGCCACATGTTGACAATTTTCAATTTATTTGAAACATTATTACTTTCCTTCATTTGATGTTGTGTATGTGTTTGTCTTCATCTGTGTTATGTGCATGTTTAATTCAATATTTTTTTTCCCTTTTTGGTGCTCCTGGGGAGTGCTGTCCAATTGATGGCAGAACAGGGAGTGGGTGAATTAGTGAAAAGACAAAACTTAGTAAGAGCTACAAAGAATAAGAAGTTGTGGAGAGCCATGATCATCGATGTTCTGAAGTGACATGGTATAATAGATGATGAATGTTTAAGGATTAAATGCTTATTTTTATTTTTTTTAATTTGAAAACTGATACTTTTATTCTTTTTTATTTCAAATGCCAGGTCCCTTCAAGATATAATCATGGCTCTCCACATTTTCCTCTTCTTTATAGTCTAAGAATTGACATTATTTCTTAGGAAAGTTAGTGGAGTTGTTTTCTCCATAGTTTGAAATTCAGATATTTCCTTTTCTTAGATTGGTTGACACCCAAAGATAGAGATCCCATTTTAACCTGCTATTTAATCCATGGGGAGAGGGATCTATATATTTCCCCAAGGACAATAATGCAAAAGTGTACAAAAGTCTCAGCTAGAATTTGAACTCAGCTCACCAGAGAAGTATAAAAATCTCTGAGAACAAATCATGTTTGTCATTCCCTTTCCTTTCAGCTATTCCATTCTGTCCATGAAATATGGTGGTATTATATCATGGATATAATAATGCCCATAATAGGGGAAATATAAATGGAAGATAAACCTTTCTTCCATAATCTCTCCCATCATACTAGTGAACACAATGTGAGATTATTTATCTCCATTAGTATGCTGGTCTTTGCAAGTTGAAGAGTTATAGGGTTTCTGTGTGTTTCTTTGATTTGATTCAATCTTATCAAACAGCATAATGGAAGTTGTTTTAAATGACCACTCCTCTAGATCCTTTTGACTAATATAAAAAGGACACAATGCCCGAAACATTATAGTAACAAAGATAAGGACAATGGCTGGCATGTAAATAATACAAAAGAATCTGTTAATGATTTGTAGGACACAAGGTGACACAAAGCAAACTTTTAGAAAGCTAGGGGAGAAGAAAGTTGCAATATCAATTTTTTAAGCTGTTTTTTCTATTATATGAGAAGGTGATGAAAAGTTTCAGGCTAAACTCACTTCTCAAAATCTAACCCTACAAAATAATTAAATATCAGAATCCTTTTTTTTTATGTTAGAATCTTGACTTCACCTCTATGTGAAATTAGATTTTGGATCTCCCTTATGGCTATAAAAATAGAAGTATACTACTCCTTGGGCTCAAAACAGTTTTGGAAGCCAGTTTGATCTACATGTGTGTACAGGCACACAATAAAGAGATGACAGCCAGCAGCTATTGACTAAGGACTATGAACTCACAAACACATTAGGCTGACTGTCATAAATAAGTGTCCACACATTTCCTACTGCACTAAGAACACTTAATTACTTTATAAAACAAACTTCAATGCAAGGAAAATTGAACATTTTATTGTTATTGTATATATCTGAAAAGAATATATTTCATAATTTCAAATTTTAATTCTTGAAAATGTCAATTTTTGAACCTGAGACAAGCCGTTTCGTCTGTTATACAAGCAGATACTGAAAAAGCCACTTCCCAAAATCTTACAAAGTAATTAAGTATCAAAATACTTTTTTTTTTTTAGAACCTTGTCTTTCTGGGCTGAGAAATTTTCAGCACACACACTTCTATAGAATCTTTCAGACTAATTTTCTAACCTTTGTTGTTTTTCTCACAATAAACTGTCTGCTTTGTTAAGTGTGTCACTTCTAATAACATTTGAGTAATGATAATGAAAATTTTATTTGATGCACCAG